>VZTI01004947.1:1519642-1619090 GCA_013397865.1 Struthidea cinerea | reverse complement strand
AAAAAAAAAAAAAAAAAGAAAAAAAATCATTGCTGGAAGAGTCAAAGAGTGGCAAGAAAAACACACAGCTAATCAGGCACCAGAAACAGAAGGCACTTCCCTGCCCACCTCTCTCCAGGCAAGAGGGGTTGATATTTCCTAAGGCTAAACCTGAGACTCAAAGCCTTGTCTCGTCTCATTTGACTTTAAATGCATAACCAAATTAGCAGCACAGCGACCTCGGGCTCTTTCTGTAGTAAACACGGAATGACACCTCAGGGTGTGATTCAGATCTCAACTTCATTAAATTGCTTGCTTGAGATGCCTTGATGGTGAGGAGTTCAAGATGACTGTTCTCACTCCTATCTGGGCGTGCACTGACAGCTCAGACACGGCCACTTTTGGGCTAAAACAAACATCAGGCACAGCAAGGAGCATGTGTAGGTCCAAAGGGAGCAGATTTTGAACACAGCACGGTGAAACTTTGGATAAACACATTTAGGGAAGAGGGGGACCTGTAAACAAAGCAGGAGGGCAGCTGCCCTGCGAGACAGAGTGTGGCTGTCACTGAAAAGTGTGGGCATGTAAGATATGGCCATTTACCCAGGGACTACACGAGTGTGCTGCTTAATTTTGAATGAAACATTAAATTATAATAAACATTAAACCTCCACCACAATTTATCATTATGTCCTAGGCAAGCTGGTTGGAAAAGTTTTTGTGATTAAGCTGGCAAAGGTAATTACCGAAGGGAAGAGTGAAACGTCTTGTTGCTACATGGCTCACAGAAGTCCCAGTTCCCACTTCATTTGTCACCAGCCCCTGTGGGGAAGAGCTCAGAGAGGGGCTGTGGCTCCAGCTCCTTCTGGAGGATGATGGTCACAGAAGCAGCAATGTGGGAGGAATGGCTGAGGGGGAGCTCACAGCAGATTGTCCCCATGTAAATGCTCTTCTGGGCAGCAAAGGAGCACTCCTGGTATGCATTAAGGGTATTTTCAAGGTGTGCATTTACTGCCCTTGGTCTGCTATACATTAGAAGGGCCCAATTAACAGCTCACTTGAAGACGGACACTACACAACTAAGAAAGACTTAAAGCTCAGTCTCTTTTTCCAAGTGCACAAGACTCAGAAGGCTTTTGAAGAAGAGGGGACATCCCCTCCTCCCCGTTTTTTAACAGACCAACTGAGTTAAAACCTGGGGTTTTGTTTGCTTAGGATTTGGGTTGATTATTCTCTCAGATTGACAATGACAATCTGCAGCAGCACGAAGGAAATGGGCACTTTCTGCTCAGACAGAGATTGAGTAGCGTGAGCTGCTGCCTCCATCCAGGACACCACAAATATCCCAGTCTTTACCCAAACGTGTCCACGCTGAACAGCAACAGATGGTGCTCACAGATTTAAACCGCTCGAGGCAGATAGAACAAGCGCTTAAGAAACACACCTGGACAGAAATAAATATTTAAAGCTACAAAGACATTTCAGCACAGGACTGTACCTCTCTCGTTGGAGCATACAGAAGCAGAGATTAATAAGTGGTAATTTCTACTTCAGCAAGCACTTAGGCTTTGTCTCCTTCTCTTTTGCTACCACATACCCTGTGGAAGGGATGATAAATGAGACCTGTACCACCATCATGAATATTCACATTCCCCAAAGAGATCATTGCTTCTATTTTTCCTTTAAGAGGATTACTTTTCCTTGCTTCTAACACCCAAGAAATTATTGCAGAGAATTCTAATTTCGACCCTTTCTCAGGGTGAGGAGGACCTCAGAGTAGAACTGGTCAGCTTCTGATGCTGGATGAGGTTTAGGACAGTAACACCCAGAATACTGAACAAGCCCTTGACCAGACACTGAAAGTGCAATTCCAGCATTATTATCTTTCTTTTGCTCATTGAAGCCCCAACAGGAAATATATGGAAGTTTTTCAATATAGAGTATCTTAAAACCTCACTCTTCTAATGCTGAAGGGTTGCATGGAGGCAAGTTTTCCATAACTTATATTGTGTGATAGCAAAATATGTCCATAGACACTTTAAAATCTGTAATTGATAGATAAGCCCAGGGTTAATGGCATTGCCACCAAGGTGACCTGAGGGAACTCTGACAAAGCAATTAAAATAGTGCATTTGCAAGAAAAGAACATGAAGTCATTGTGACAGTCTGGGAGAGAAATATTAGCCAGTTGCAGATGATACATGCTCAAAACAGAAACCCTAATGTTTTGAGTCAGCTCATCACTGCCAGAGGGCAGCTGAAAAATTCACTCAGCAAACACACAGTGTTTTATAAAATTAGCTAAAAGCAGACTATTTGCGGAGGAAAATAAACCAGACACGGTTTGGAGAGACTTCTGAGAAAAATGGTCCAACAGCAGGTAATTAGAGAGAGACTGTGACTGAAGAGGGGATTACTAAAAAGGCACAGGAGATTAAACAAGTTTTCTCGTCGGTTTATGAAAAGCCCTGCTCCTATTTCATAAACGATTCCCTCAGTCAGGTCCACCAGGCAGGGCCTGCTCGGGAGCAGGTGTTTCATCTGCCACAGCCGATAAGGGCGCCGGGCTGAGGCAGGGAGGGAACGCAGCACTCAGCCCTGATGGCTCTGCTCCTAAAACTTTATAATGGTTTAAATTAACAAATGTGGCAACTGTTGCTCAGGACTTTGTCGTTTCTCTTGCAGAAGAATCCTCTCCAATTTATGAACGTAGGAAGAATTCGTGTGAGGCAGCCCTGAGTTTTGAGGCTCTTTGTCTCTCACGGGTCTGTAACAAGGTGAATTTTTGGAATTAAAGGGTTGCCAGGTTCCAGAGTGCACAGATTTATTTCCCATTTCAATTTGCTCAGATCTAGAGATGACCTGGGGAAAGGGATTTGAATTTTATGCTTTCTTTTTGCCGAAAACACCTACATTCCTGCTATACCTTCAATAACAAACACACACAATGGCATTTATTTCCGAGTGCATTTCTGGGCAATATTTCTCCTTTGAGTATCAAGCACACACAGACTCAACAGTGAACCTTGCTTCTTGGATGACATCTCAATAGAGAGCTTGGAAAAATAAATAGAAGCCTTCTTTCCAGTGAGGAAGGAATAATTTATTTCCAAGTTTGACATTCTTCCTGCTTTCACTCCCTGCAGAAAGGAGAAGAGACGGGCTATGGGAACCAAGGGATGTGGGATCTGTATCAAGTTATGTTTGTAATGGGACGTTATTTTTATCTCTCACCCTGCATTGGTCATACTGCTTTTAATTTTAGCACAAATTTTTAAATGGGATATATTGGGAAGAAATTGGAAGAAGCAGCAATTATAAATACTCCAGTAAAAAGGGTATCCAAATTCATGTATAGATGGCTGACAAAGGCAATACTGTGCATTCCTGGCAACCCACTGGGTTTTATTATAAGTGGTTAGCTCCCCTCTCCTGCTTTTGAAGAAGATAGAACAATAATAGTTCTTTCTCTGATGAAAGGGAACTGAAAGAAGATGAACTTGCTGCCAGGAATAAATTGCCTATTTTTATATTACACTGTCCTTCCCATATTTTTGCATAGAAAAAGAGCCTAAAAGATTTTACTGTATGTTGTGACATAACAGAGGCTTGTACAGGGCTTTGATTTTCCAACAATGCAGCATTACCACACTTTCCAGTCACATTCATACAACAAAGAGATCCTCTAGCATGGGCTGCAGATGGGCTGATATTGAGCAGTGGGTATCCTCAGGCACAGATAGTGGTAATTCTGCATATTTTATACATCCTGAGAATCCTCAGGATACTTTGAGCCGGAATCGGCACAGTTTCCCATCAGGTGAGTGATACATGGTGATACCTCAGCTTCTGCAGCTTTAGGAACAGGCCTTTTTCCCTCTGCATGTATTTCAGGGTGGTATTTACAGGACTATAACAGCAAGCAAAATGAAGCTGGAATGTTTCATGACATGCAATTACTTTCAGGATCAATCCCTATGACGTGGAGGGATGCAAGAGAAGCGGGGGGCTCATCACCAAATGTTTCTGATATGTACCTGAGAAACTCTACTAGGGGAAAAGCAAAGTCAGTGTAAAATTAAAATCTATCTCTTGCAGAATAGAAACACCACTCGCAAATGTTTTACCTCGTGCAAATCAAATCAAGTGATGTACATGAAGAATAAACACATTTAGAGGGAAATGAATGGAGTATCTTGACTAGCAATTAGTTTCTGTGCCCAAGTACCATCAGTGCAAAATTGATGAGCAAGGTAACCTTTGTCTGCACTTTAGCAAGTTCTTCATTAGTTTTCTGGCTTTCCTTTGCAAATATTTTATTTCTTCTTTCATGCTGAGGAAGATGATCCATCCTGCCTGCAGCACCAATGTGTCTGTGCTGTGCTGTCAGTGCAGGTTCTTCCAGCAAGGAACACCACCTTTCTCCGCAAGCCTGGCTTCCAGCAAGGGGAGGCAAAGGAAGAGAGAGTTTTCTTTCCTTCTTTCCAAAGATTAGAGAACTGGACCACTCAGAGATTAAATAACTGAAGGTCACCCTGAAGGTCAATGGTTTTCAATTGAATCAGTCTGAAAAGAAATCAGTAGCAAACTTATTTGTGCATTTGGAAATTCCTCTTGATGGGCACAGAGGTAGAGGAGGAACATGCTGGTTCCTGGGGGGGAAAAAGGTGGGGAGACAATTGGAGTTGTCAGGCAAGGCTTTGTGGACTACAATATTATCCATTGGTGACTGCTCCAGTCTGTAATTGGTTGAGAGGCCTCCTTTGAACATTTGTCTGACATTAGTGCTACTCAAGGCACTGAAGTGTAAGTGCTCATCGATGGGAACGTGCATGCCCTGTTTGTTAATGCTCTGCACAAGGGAATCATCCGGGAGAACAGGGAATGTTATAGATCTGTCATTCCTATACAAGCTGGAATTTAATTTAAGCTTTACTTCAGACGTTTCCTTTCCACATATTTTCTTCTTCATTTCACTCCTGTTGTATCATGTATCTCTCTTCCTCGCAGATCTGTGTGCTGAGCCAAACGATAATGATGAAAGCTGCAAGGAAATGCAATGTTCTCTGGCAGTACTGCACTACCTGCAGCCCTACTTTGAAATGAAATGTCACAACTCAAGGTATTATTGAATGACTTATCAGTTACTCAACTCCTCTCAAAGAGCGGGTCTGATTGATTTCTTTAATTCCTCCAGGAAAAACAGGCGATGGGCGATCGGCAATAGAACATCAGAGGAAGCAGAGATGCAGGATTAAGAGCCAGTGCATGGAGAGCCAGCAAGCACAGCTGGAACACCTGGGGTGCCTCAGCAGTGCACACAGGATGAGCCTCTCCCAACCAGCTTCTAGCCCAGATTTTATGGACCATAAAAGAAGCTCCTCAGTGGTCAGTGGGGAACTGCAAGTAAATCCATCTCCTGTGCTGTACCGGGCTGCACAGGGCAGCTTTTGCTGCTCAGCATTGGGAATCCATCCCGCTGCTGAAGTGTTTAGCACATATTTATAGCTTTGAAACAAAGTCCAAGCTTTAACATTCTTTTCAGCCTACTCCATGATTTTCTGCCCTCCATTCAAAAACCGCCTCAGAGAGCAGCGAGCGGGGTTATGTAGCAGCAATATATTCGGAATTGTCTTCTGCTCTTGGATCCCAACCAGCAGCAAAATGCACTCCGGGAGGAGAGCTGAGGAGTGCTTAATTAGAAAAAGAATGTATGACCGCTCTCAGAAAATGGGCATCTGATGGAGCCTTGGCACTGTCAGAATCATGCTGTATCAAACAGCCCTCTGCATAGCAAATCTCAGAGGTGAACTCATTACACTGCCAACCACACAATTGCCATCTTCTCAGAGACATCAGGCATGACCAGCAGAAACAGATGCAATTTTAGTTAAATTAAAGCATGCGACACTACACCAGTAAATAAATAAATAAATAACTCTACATAAAACATTACCTTTTTATTTTTTTTTCATTTGATCTGCTCCACACTTGTACCAAACCCACAGCTGTTGCTTTTAGTGATAAAAATAAAATGGAAGTGCACTTCACCCCAGTGGAATGACAGAAATAGAAAATATGGAATCCTGTAATGACATTTTTATAATCCTTTTCCAGAACTGAATGGCACTTTAAACATTTTCTTGTTTTTATTTTTAAAGATTCATAGGAATACAGAAAGTCATACATAAAAATATTTTTTTTTTCCCTGAAAAATGATGTATAAAGAGAACACAAGAGTAAGCAATGCCCATCCAGGGACCAGCTATTCTGATAAATGTTTAACAGAGAAAAAATACTAAAAGGAAGAAAACATTTACTTGTTTCCAAACCTTGGCATCACAGCACAGCATCTGGGCTTTATGGGAAAGCCCTACAGCATGGGGTGATGGAAGGATCCAGGTTTAAAGGGACCTTAGGAAGTCTCCGGTACAAACTCCTGCTCAAAGCAGGCTCAGCCATGAGATCAGACCAGAGTATTTCAAGGCAATTTCCTTAGCAATGAACGAGGCTTAATTTCCCTTAAAAAAACCCCACACCAAAAATGAGAGTTGCCGACTCTCCAGATCACCTAGAATTAGATGCTAGAAAAATACCCGAGGGTGTCTGAAAGCAAGTGTAGTGAACGTTCCAGTTGGGGTACTCACATCACTTCCAGCCGAGCCGTTCTGGAGTCGTTTCCTCCAGAAGAAATGACCTCACAGGTGTAATCCCCGATGTCACCTGACCACGTCTGGCTGATCAGGAGGGTTCCATCCTTCTCTACCGTGATCCTGGAACTGCTGGATGGATTTATTACAACACTGTCCTTCTTCCAAAGGTACCTGAGTATTACAATGTTTCAGTTATTGATCACCCATAAGAACACCAGAATAGATTTATTTTAACTCTGCTGGAAGGTATCAGCTCCTGTCATCATGTGTTAAAAATGACAGGCCCCTGCAGCTACTTTCAAGAGCAGTGCCTTTTACAAATTTGAGTTTTAGATCAAGTGATCAGAATGAAAAATGTAATTCCATCCAAGATACTATGTATTTTACAAGGAAAAGATGAAGTATTCATAAATGTCCAAGTTGTTAAGTTCAGCCCCACTAGAATGTTAACTCCGTGGTTAAGGGTGGGCGTCGGCCCAGCTCTGCCAAAGCTCTGTAACGCTGGACTGCCACAATCAGAAACTTGTTGAATGTTTGCTCGAGCTCACGCATCAAAAACACACCTCCCAACAGGTCACAGAGGTGTGGAGAGACCAAACTCACAATTTCCCACCTCTAACTGCAATTTTTATACCCATATTTCTCTTTCCAAAGTTCTTTCTGCAGTTCACCCTTCAAGCACTCTCCAAGCTCTCCCTTGCATTTTATTTCATTTGCGTTGCTTTCAGACTACATTAATTTTCATGGCAAATTTATTTTCAAGTTTTGAGCTTCCTCCAAATGCTCTAATGCAAATTTTAACCGTCCAGACAAATTCTGGTTTCCTCTATAGTTAGAACAGACTATAAGCCCAAGTTATTGAGTTGTTTCCAAAAACATGGGCATCTCTTGTGTGGCTTTTATGCACCCCAGAGTAAACACTTCTGAAATCCTATTCCTTCTCTTTGGCTTTTACTCTCATTAAGTATCAGCCTCTGACAAGTTGGTTTTATTGATAGTGTATTAACCTTGACAGTAAAATCATGGAAGGCTATATTGAAGTCATGAAGTGGAACATAGCTCATGGTAAATAATACATAAGGCTGAAATGGAAGATGGGATTTATATGATTAATGATACAGTGTACAACCTCATAATGCAGTAATCAGGGGTTTGGTGTGAAAATCTGGGGTCCTGAAACTTTTCACCTAATGCTATTCATACAGCTTATAAAATTAAGCTGGGATAAACCACACAAACGAGAAGTGACACCACCAACCTGATTGAAATTCTGGGATCGTGAGTGGCCTCGCAGCGCAGGGTGGCCGTGGTTCCTTTGATCACCGTGCTGTCCTTGGGAGGGCGGACAATGGAAGTGCGGTCTGAAAGGAGCACAAGGCACAGCTCAGGTGAAATTAGAGCCTTTTAACTCAGGTATTCACTCAGAGAGCAGCCACCGAGCCTTTGTCATTCAAAGCAAGCAGGCCACTGCTCTTCAAGCCTCTGCTGTGAAGGCTCCCCTCCCTCTAAAGCCATTGTGACACAGGTGACACGCTGTGGGGTACAGAGAGCCACAGCAGCAGAGGGCACGAGTTGAGCCCAGAGGAGAAGAATGGTAAAGCTCTCTGAACTCTCCCTTGGCTTGTGTCTGTGGCAACTCCCTGAAGTCTGAAGGACTATGTGGAAGGCAACACCGAGGCAGGAAACGAGTCACGCTGCTTGGAGCAGCAAAAACACAAACAACACCAAGGAAAATCTGCGCAGGGAAGAACGCGCTTGAAAAATACCGAGAAAGAGGTGAACCGCAATGGCACCCTACAACCTCATCAACTCCAGGACAGAGGAGGAGCTTCTGGTAGAAAAATCTTCCATATAAGAAAGATACGTTTACTCGAATGTTTCGGGACATCCTTATTGAAGCACCTCCTGGAGCCTCAGAACACAATTATTGCTGTGACTGCAGCAACCAGATCCGGTGTGAAAGATTCCCATTATGTGTCACACACAGGAGCAGCAGCAGAGAGCATCAGCTGAGGCAGGGAGACAACCAGGGTGAGCATGGAAGATATGTGGATAATGTTAATAAGTCCCAAATCCCTACAGAGATAATCAGCATCTACTGAGATATCTTGCACATGCAGAAGAAGGGACCATCAGCAAAATCAAAAGCTGACTCTAACAGCGTGGAATTTTTAGCATTACTCCTGGTGTACCTATGTAAGACTTCTGGCTTTATAATGGTGCTGTTGCTACACAAACATCAGGTTATATTTTCACATTCCTTCCCCTCATGCAGTACAATGAACAGGAAATATCTTTAATACATGTAAGAACCACAGCTTTGAGAATTAACAGGAAGGATCTCCTTTACTTGATCCTGGATATCATTCAATTTACACCATCCTGATATCAACACCAACTCTGTAATGTCAGTAAGACAAATACAACAGCCACATGACACAAATACCTTACAGTTACTGCCAGAAATGTTTTCCCAAGTTCAAAAGGAAAAATGTGGCCGATTTAGGATTAACAAATACCAAATATGCACCACACATCAGCAGCATCACCAGTACTTCAAGTGTGGAGAGGAGAGAGGGCCACAACACTTCTCTGTTAATCCTCATCATCTTCATTATTTTTAGTTGCTCTTAGTCCCAGCTCACGGATCATTATTTTGTACTTTGAGTAGCAAAAACCATGTTACACTTCAATTTAGCTCACTTAGGAGTAACACAGGTGAACCTCTTGGATCAGACTCTCTTCTCCAACAGAAGAAACAAAAAACATAGATATCAAGGGAAAAAGGTGAATGACAAAACCATTTCATAGGTTCACACCAGCCTGTAGCATGAGGGATAAGCTGAAATTTGCTGCACTTTGATTTGGCTTCCAACAGCAGCCAGGGTCACAAAAAATACAAAAATATGAGGAAAATCCTATCTGTTGTAACTGTGGCCACAGCCTCAGTACCAGCACGGACTGATCTGTGCTGCCTGCACACTCCTGGAGGCAGAAACCACCTGGAAACAGCCAAATCTACAAGTTAAAAGCTCTGACTTGCAATGCAAGATGCCAAAGCAAAACCTGAGTAAAACCGTAATTGTGATTGAAGCTCATTTAAATACACTTTCTTTCACAAAATAGAGATTTATATGCATAATTTTCCAAACAAAAAGGGTATTTGTGATAGGCTTCCTAAAATAGACACATTATTCCTATTAAATCATACAAGTATCTCTATTAATGAGAAAAGCATAATTACTTATGAAAATTTCCTGAGCGTACAACAAAAACTGATTAATACTTGATTAAAGTTAGACTTTAAACAAAGCATTATCCTTACTCCACACTGTCAGCATCACAAAAGCATTCAGAGCTCCTTCAGAGTTGGCTGCACAGCAGGTGTAATTGCCAGCATCCTGCAGGAACACGGGCGTTATCTGGAGGCCTCCAGACTCGAGGAGAACGAAGCGAGGAATCTGCACCAAGCCACTGGCTAAGATCTGCTCTCCTGAAACACACGAGGGGCAAGCAGCACGATGAGTGTCAGGTGGGCTCAGGGATCAGGCACTGCAATTCCAGCTCTTCCAAAATGTTACATCCTGCCCGGGCACTGGCTCGCAACGGCCCCCCAGCAAACCCGCTGCTCGTGGCATAGCGGAAGGGGGAAATAGGCACTGATGGATCTACGGGATCTCAGTAACAGGAATGGACAGGAAAATGTGGATTACAGCTCTTCTACAAGTTAATAACTGGCTACCTTTCTTCCAGGAGATGGCAGGTCGTGGAGCCCCTGAAACTTCGCAGGTCAGCACTGCAGTCATCCCCTCGGTGACTGTGGTGTCCTCTGGGGGCTGGATAAAGGCTGGTTGGATGTCTAGAATGAAACATTCAAACAAACTCAGTGCATCAGCTCTCAGAAAGATCCTTTAACTGTTATCATGGACTACTTTGCATCCCCTTTTATAGAGCTGATCCTGATCATGGAGAAGGACACGACCATAAGATATGAAAACCTTTCAGCAGTGACTGTAACCTTTTCTTATTCATCTCCCAGGAATTGTCTAATCCTGTTTATTACCTACACAGAAAATAAAAATCTATCAGCTCTTGTACCTGTACAAGTAAGATGGGATAAAGAAAAAGGAAGATAAAGCTCAAAATGAGTGTTTGGGGGGAACTTGAGAAATCTAGATAAACAAAACTATTTTCCTTCATCTTCATAACAGAGTTCTTTAAGATGAAAAGCAACTTGAGAAAGGCATTAACTTTGAAACTTAAATGTCAGCCAAAAGAATTTAGAACCTGAGCCTTATCCAAGATATTTTCTAAGTTTCTTTCTCTCTTATTTTCCCCCAGTTGCACTTTATTGCAGTTTTTTTCCTGCAGTTTCCTAGATCTATATTGAACTGGGGCTGATTTATTTCCTGAGGCCAGTAGGAATTCTGGTCACTATGTGCAAACTGCTCTTGGGCTAAAAATCAGCTTCCTGAAGAGAAGTTTAATGTTACAGAAAAGACTGTTAATAATTGCTTTTAAAAGAGACTACTAGGATTTGTAATTCTTCCACAGAGAAGCATGCACTTCATTAACAAAACCATTTAATCTGACTTTTTGGCCAAAAAAGACATTTAACTTGAACGAACTTTCTTTTCCCCAACTAAATGCAGTTGCAGACAAAGGCAAATAAAATGATAGCATGCACGATCATGAAGCAGTAGCTCAGCTTCAGGATAGAATTGCATTAGAGTGGAAATATGAAGGAAAGATAAAAGTATTTCACAATTAATCTTTCTTTTTTTTTTTTTTTTTTTCTTGTCACTAAGATCTCTTTTTGCTGTGGAATAGGGAGTTCACCTCAACCTCTCCTGATGTCATGGAGAGCTTTTCCACAGGCTGCAGCAGATTGTGTTGAGGCCACAGGGGCGTTTTGGGTTTCCTTATGGCTGTGGCAGCTACACTCGACAAAAAGTCAGGGTTCTGTGGGTGAAACTAAAGCAGCTCAGAGAAATGTGATGGGTGTGGGGTCACCTACAGGGATGACACCTCCTGCACCCCATGCCAGCACTCCTCACTCACTGGTCACATCCAGGTAGGTGTAGGTCTGGATCTCCCCAGCTTGGTTGCTGGCGAAGCACTGGAAGACGCCGGCGTCCTGGGGCCGCAGCGCGTGGATCCGCAGCCCCCCGCTCAGCAGCACTTTGTACCGGGGGTTCTCCAGCCTGCTCAGGGGAACCGAGTCCTTGTACCACACCAGGGTGGGGATGGGAACACCTGCTCAAACAAAGAAATCGCTATTAGTCTTTGCAAACCACTGTTAGGGTCATATCCCTGTTTTCCCGTCTTTCTACCCCAATTATTTATATTTTTTCCAAGCTGCTTCAGATAAATGAAGGCTGCATCTCACATTATCAATGGTAATAACACACTGCAGGACACGAGGGAATAAAACCAGCAAACACTGAAGGAGGAACGTTGAGAAAACATGGTATCAAATCACTTTCTTCACCCAATCATATTTCATGCTACTACAAAATAGGATTTGGAGCAATTTCATGTTGAAAGGCAGAATCATGCTCCTTAAACAGCAGCAGTGTGGCAATACAGCCACTCTGTAAGACCGTTCCATCCCAAATAACATTCCTCTGTGCTACTGTAGCTAAGATAGCTAAAATACAAAGGAAATGGCAAATTACACATGAAAAATGAAGTGCTTGTGTGGCTGTACTTGAGTCCCAATTTAGCAGCTTAGTTTGAGCCGATGTACAAACAACATGTTGCCAACAACGGGGTAGCTTTAAATTATTATTATTTTTATTCAGTCTCAAGCTTCACCTGTTATTTGAAAAAAGCAGGCATAAAGAGAAATAAAATTCCTAGCCTAGATAAAACTTACAGTCCCATTTATTCCTGTTTTCTTTCACGTACATGTTCCACAAACCTTGACACAGTTATTTCACACATATTTTTGTTGCTGTCATGTCCCCGTCAGATGGGATGAAGTGGCTGTAAATTTATTATACACAAATAGTGTAGGATTCTCTTTTCCTCAAGAGATATCAGGGGCCTAGAACAGTCTTAGACAGCTGTTCTCATCCCACTGCTCGTATCAGACAATGTCTTATCTTTACATCCCAGAAATTCCTACTGGATCAAATGCTGGGTGTTCTCTGCAGAGATCAGAAGTGAGGCAGGTATTTTATTACGTCATTAGAAAATCACTGAGTAATGAACATTGGAAAAGACCTCTAAGATCATCACCTTCCTGAGCACCTCCCCAATGTCTGATCACCCTTTCTGTGAAGAAATTCTTCCTGATGTCCAACCTGACCCTCCCCTGGCACAGCTTAAGACCATTTCCTCTCATCCTGCCCTTTGTTCCCTGGGAGCAGAGCCTGACCCCCATCTCGCTACAACCTCACCTCAAGGAGCTGTGGAGAGCAAGAAAGTCCTCCCTGAGTCTCCTTTTCTCCAGGCTGAGCTCCCCCAGCTCCTCTTCACAGGATTTACACTCCAGACCCTTCCCCTGACACGCTCCAGCCCCTCAATGTCCTTCCTGAACTGGACACAGAACTCAGGGTGTTTTTGAACACATTTCACTTAAAACCTCAGACCTATGCAATCTCTTGTAATAAGGTAAGAGACCACAAACTTAAATTCATGGGAGAGTGAAATTTGCCCAAACAGAAAAAAACCAGTGTCACCGAAGCACGGAGGATGGGACGTCACTGATGAATTGAGCATCTGCAGACAATGAATTTCACTGCAATGCTGGCAGTCACTTGTTGTTCTGAGAGCTGAAGTGCCATGGGAAGATCTATATAATCATCATTATAATTTTAAAACTCCCAAAGTTAAATACTACTGTGTTACACTTCCATTCATATCTTCTCTCGGTGTACTTACTCTCTTTACACAGACAAAAGCTGTATTAACTTTGGAAAGAATGTACAAACAACGTATGGAAACGACTAAAAAAAACCATCCAATTGCTGTTGTTACTTTTACAAACACGTATCATTTACTTCAATCACCTCTGATGCTTTTGTTCTGCTGATAAAATAAAATGTACTCATAATGCAGGATAATCATCTCAGGAAGAAACTCACTATGCAGAGTGCATTGTCTGATAGAGAATAGACGTGGTGTAGGAGCTTGCAATAGGCATAATTTAAATTTCATACAACAGCCCATATACAGAATTAGCGTAAATTTCAATGTTCACAATTCTTGGTGAGAGTGTTATTCATCTCTTGAAAATCCTCCTGGGCAAATACAAATTATCACTGAGTAATGAAGAAACAGATGATGCAAAATGGAATTGTTCTCCTGATGCTGAGAAGCCTGGAAATGATTTCAAGTTTAAATAATAGCAACTCCATTTTCCCACACATTAGACTTGATAGGCACCGAGGAAATAATGAAATCCTGCATTCAGAACACTCAAACCTTTAACACTGGTGTCATTCCATAAATCCCATTCTACTAACAGTATTGGCAAACCTTCTAATCCTATAATCACTGTGAGATACACCTTCCTATCACCAACTCAGCTGACAAACTGAATATTACCATCTCTATTTCTCTACTTTTCAGTTACGGGTATCTTCCTCCACTCAAAGTTATGAGTCTGAATAATAGGATCTTATCTGAGCACTCTGACGCCTGTCAGCAGCATTCATTTGGGCTTTAGTGATCTTCCCAGAGAGATTTGTCTTCCAAGTTGTACACACGCTCTCTTCTAATTTTGCTACCTGTTTGGCTGTAAAAATGGTTTAACCCAGCTTTTCTTCTCTTCCTCTTCTACCCACCCCACAGCCTTTCCTCTCCACACACCCCCAAAGGAATTTTGCTTCTTTTCTTCTCTAAACAACTTCTGGTGAAAAAATTATAACGAGAACACACTTTATAGACCTTTTGCACTCTACCTTTCCAAGCAGTATCAGCCTGACCCTGCAGCTCGAGAGGTGAGCGTGGCCTAAAAGACTGGCAATAATAAATAAAATAACCTTCTTCCTCAGTTGTGTGCAGCACTATTCATTTTTCACAGACAAATTAATCTAGTGTCAGGGGGACGAAGGGAAGGCAGGAAACAGAGATACTGGTTCTGGCTTTGCCACATCTTCTGTAACCTTGGGCAAATAACTTACGGAACCTGAGGCTCAGCTCCTCCATCTGTGAAACAGCTGCTTGACTCTCTGCCAAATTTAACTTAAGAACCTCGATGAAAGGCTCAGAATATTCACTGTGTCATCATTGTTATTTATTTTTTACCGCCTCCTCTAGATCCCAGTGAGCTACTGGGGAATCCCCAAAGCATCTCTTCCATCTACTTCTCTAAACAGGTAGAACTGAAGTCCAATTAACTGCGCTCCCCAGACACCACCACCGCCGCCTGCAGCTCTAAACTTTCCACAAGCAAATAAGAAAGAGCATTTAAAGGAAACCCATTGAACATTCAGGCAGCATCAGCCACTGCTGGAAGATAAACAGCAGGGCCTGGTTCCTGTGGCCTGATACACTGAAACTCCATTACAGGGAGCAGGGAGCTGGTCGGTGCAAGTTGCAATTTTATTTACAGTTAATCTCTGCTTACACTGTGAAATTAATCTGTCTCTCACACATTCATAGTGCACGAAGTCTTGGCAAATGGGCTTTGTGCACAGAACCTGATGGGGCTGGGGGAAATACAATCTGTCTTCCTTTTGTAGCAAAGGCAGAGGGCAGCTCTGCGGTTTCCCCAGTGCTTCATTCTCCCAGCTTGGAGCAGGGAGGCAGCAACCTTCACTTACCCTCTTTAAGTGCTGGCAATTGCCAGATTTGCGTAATAATGGATCAAAACTCCTCTATGTTTAAGTTGTAAGTCTGTGTTACAGATACTCAGCAAAATAATCCACAAGGAAACAAGTTTTCATGCTCCTGCACCACATGCATCAGCAAATCAGATGTGCACTACAAGAGCTGAGCAGAAATAATTAATTTTGTCTAATAAGGGTTTCCATATCTCCACTGAGAATGGTTATGAGTGCCCTATCAACTCCCTTGGGAACTAAGCTGCTCAAAGCAAGAGTTAGGGTAGAAGGAAGAGCTGAAGTCAACCTCAGGTCTCCCTGATTCCTCCAGGTTTTGGGTTGGGTTGTCTTGTTGTTTTGTTTTTTAATCCACGAAAAACATTTGAGACAGCAGATCGGTTCCTGGGGAACTCCACTGACAGCAGGTCCTGCTGTGTTTTGCTTAAAAAGCCATTAATTAACAAGAAGACATTGTCTCTTATCGTCTGATAGCTTCATTTCCGTAAGAGCTTTGTGTAAGAGATCTCATCACAGGCTTCCGAAATTCCAAATCAGCCAGAGCACCCTTAACACATGCACTTCCTTATCTCACAGTTTGCAAAGACTCCTTCTAGAATAGCAGTGTTGACTCCTTCCTACATAAAACAGGGGGGAAAATGCTTAAATCATAGTGGCAATAACATAATCACGCAGTAAAAACATCTTTATTGGCTCTGATTTGGAGAAAGACACTGCACAAGTAAGCTGTTAGTTAGGTTTGGGTGCTTTTTAAATCAAGGATGTGATCTTTTTCCCTAAGGATCTCATGGCATTTTATGTGTGCTGCTTCTTAAACTCAGCACTGGGGAAACTGAGACAACAAAACGTTCAGTCCCTCGCCAGAGTCACATAGAAATTTGGTGACTTTGAGAAACCTGCTCTAAACACATCATGACAATGTCTCCTACCTTACCAGAGCGCTGAAATAGCTGGTGATTGCATTTCTGTGGAACTCAACTTGCAACATTATTCTAGTTAGGTGGAATTCTAGACACTTGAAGCCTTTAATAAAAATAAAACACCTGCCAATTAAAAACCACCTATATTAGTCCTCCTACAGATTTCATAACTACATTCAGGTGTCAGAGTTACTGACATTTCCATTCAGTATAAAAGTTCTCTAAGTTTTAGAAGAAAGGGCAGTGGAACTGTTGAAAATAATGACAGTTTGCATGGTTGGTTCCACAACCATGCTTTTCCCTCAGCCTATTGTCTGGCTCAAGATATTAAAACCTCTTGTCTAGTGACAACTCTGAAGCACAGGCAGGATCCCAGAGCGACAGGAGCAGGACTTGTGCTCCCCACAGACAAACACCAACGTGCCAGCATTATTCCAAACTAAACTGAATTACAAGAACTGCCCAATTCTCCAGCGGGAAAGGCCACCCCTCTTCCTTGTCTGTGGGACCTGTGATAATCAGCAAGAACACAGAGACTTCTAGACATTAAACCTTACAAAGACGGTTTGTATAAGAGGATCTCTTCAAGACTGGACATACACATGCCATCAATCCCGGCTGGAACACGTTTGCAGACTCACCCATGGCCTGGCACAGGATGTCCACGTCCTTCTCCACCTCAGCCAAAATCACATTCTGGGGTTCAGCCGTAAAATACGGAGGTTCTTGAGGATGGGGAAAGCAAACAAAAGTCAGCAAGCAAAGCCACAGCAAAATGAAAAACAGGTGCTGATTAAAAAAAATATTCCTCACAGAATCTCTTCACAGGTGTTGTATTTGATATAGGGGGTTACAAACAGTTTAGTTTGTCCAAGTTTGTCTCTATTTGGAGGAGGATTTTTTTTTTTTGGTAGTAAAAGCATCATAAAAAATCTGACAAGTTTTGCTACGCTGAGTGTGAATTCCAGAGCTGAGTCAATGGAAGGTAAAGATTTAAGGGTTTGCACTGCAAATTAATACTCAGAGCAGGGGCTACTTTTCATTTTATAGGACTGAATCATGGAACACGTTAATTCTTCGCTTAGAAAGGCCCTCCCAAGAGGTTTATAAAGGTTTATATTTGCCATGTAGCATTTTATAGGATAGTTTGCTTCAGTATCTAAAGTGCATTTCACCTCAGCAAGGCATGAAGCACCTCAAATAAAGTGCCATAGCATGTCACAGAGTCGACATCAGAGGACAAGTGCAGCATAATTAAAAGAAATTCCTCTCAACTGTTTTATTTCGTGAAAGCAAACAGATTTAATGCTTTAATTGAAGTTATAGTAATAATCATAAAAATCCCCACTTTACCATTAGGGCTAAAGAAAAGATATTAGATGTTTAATTAAACAAAGACCAGACCGCAGAAATTGCAGAGTATGCTGGCATATAACTCCTTCTTCTATGCAGCATAAAATTGAAGAGCATCATGTCAAAGTCCCAGAGGCACTAAGGTTGCAGTTATTATCGTGGTGACTAAAGACTGTCATAGTCTGTTCAATGCAATTATCATCCAAGTACTGTTTTTAGAAGGATTTTACCTGATTATAAATACAGTTCTCTTGTAGCATAACCAAACTCACCAGGTAAGTTTTAGAAAACACAGAAAAGGCAAAGTAAGTAGCTTATGAAACTGAGTTATTTGCATTTCCATTTTAAGGAAATTGAGTATGTTTTAAAATACGTGGGAAGGTATAAGATCCAAGGTCATCTGAGCTGACCTGCTTTTAAATATCTTCACCAAACATGACTGGAAAAAAGGACTTGTGGTTATACTATCGCTAGGGCATCAGCATTTTAGTAAATAAAATCAAAATCATGTAAATTTATCCTGCAAAATCTTGTTGCTGCCTGCAGTATAGCAAGTGTGGCTGTCATTGCATAGGGGTGACATCAGGAGGCACCAGGTCAGAACAGAAACTCCCCTTTCCCAGCACTTCTTCCCTCTCACTACAATAAAATACTTGCTTGGGTGTACAGAACTGGCGTCTCATTTGAGCACCAATGGATATTACAATTCTGTATTCATTCCAAATAAAGCCAATCAATATCAGTCTTCAGCATGCCGTGCAGGGGAGGAGGGGAGGTTGCAAACAGCCTGGAAGAGTTGTTTACCCAGCAAAACCAATAAAAACAAGCTACCTGATTTATTATATTCTAATAATATACATATGTTAACATTATTGATCCTCACGGCCTAAACATAAAGCTATTAATAAACATCCATAATAAGCTGTGATTTATTGCATATGATCTCATGCGTTAATCTCAACAACAAATTGAAAAGATGAATATTTAATTGAAATTCACTGATGGCACACACTTTGACATGTTTGATCAGCTAAGTTGCTGAGTCCTCTGCAATTCGTCTAAGTCCATGTTTTCACTCCAAGCACACTCCTTCCTCCAAACCCTGCCTGATGTTTTCCTCACAGCCCATTTCTCAGGACGTTAACTTTTTAATTTCCAAACTTTCAGCCTCGTGTCCTTATCTACGTATCCCGTCTGTGGTCACACAGGTCAGTATCCACACATCCATCTCTCAAAATAAAATTTGAATCTTTCACTTTTCAGCAATTTGATGTGATCGTGGGGTGAGGACAAAGCAGCACTGGGCCAAGAGAGCATCCAGACACACACTCACA
Source organism: Struthidea cinerea (assembly GCA_013397865.1). Lineage (NCBI taxonomy): Eukaryota > Metazoa > Chordata > Aves > Passeriformes > Corcoracidae > Struthidea > Struthidea cinerea. Next base: position 1,600,059 of record VZTI01004947.1, on the reverse strand, counting down.
AATCCAGACATTCCCATCTAACTCTGGGCTTCTTCTGTGAATGCCTCTTCAGTCAGTGAGGTTCAAGTTTATCTTCTGCTTACATAGCTCCTGACTGCACCTTTCCTTTTATAAAGGATTCTGCCCTTAACAGTCCGATCTCTAAACTTGGCAACCTTCAGCCACCAGCTCTCAAACTTTCTCCTGGATCAGCAACATACTCACACACCAGCGATAAATCTGCAGATTTATCTTCACCGTGGGCCTTCAGTCCGGCTGCAAAGCACTTAATGTGACCTCAAAGATGCTCGTGCTTCCATGACCTCTGTTTATGTGCTGCTGCTGCTGCACAGCTCCTGCAGTTACACCCAGCATATTTACACAGCCGTCCTTCCTGCTGTCCCTCCCAAAATCCTAACCTGCAACCTGTGCTCCTTCCTTTAAGTCCCACACAGGCTGTTACGCCATCCTCAAAGAAACTTCTGACATTAAGGGATGCTTAGGTGAGCAGGTATCAAGCCATGAATTACGTGACAAAGAACCTGAAGTCAGTGACAACTGTCACTTAGCAAACGGGATGTGATGTTGTAAAAGGAAGACTCACATCAGCTTTTTCTGAAAGAAGCAGGGAGAAACAGAAGCAGACAAGTCAGAAAAAGAGCAGGAGCAGCAGAAAGATGCAATCTAAAGGCCACAGGCAGATCCCAGAGGACTTCTGGTGCCAACAGATTTGATTTCCAGTCTTGAAGCCCAGACTCACCTTTTCCCCTAGACTAAAGCCTGCTGAACTCTGTTCTCACAGCCACTCCAGCAGCTGGAAGCTCTGCCAAATGCTACACCTGACAGAGAAAACAGCTGCACACAGACAAGTCAGATCCCATTCTTGAAAGATAAGCCCTGATACAGAAAACCTTCAGGAGCAGCTCTGTGATTTATGGCCTGTACTGACTAGAGATTGAGACAAGCCTGGGTGGGATGACAAGGCTAATTCCTAAGGGGTTTCTGGAAGATCCAGAACAGCACATGGACAACAGTGCTGTGGCAGTTCTAACATATGTGGAAAATTAGCCTCGGTGGTGCAAGGAATGAGGGAATCCCAGAACTACTGGTGTAGGGAAACCCTTACGGTTTTGAGGCAAATAAAAGAGTGATTTCACACAGAACCACAGAATGGTTGGAGTTGGAAGTGACCCGTGGAGGTCATCCAGACCGATCCCTCTCCTAAAGCTGGTTCATCCAGGGCAGGCTGCAGGCGTGTTTTTACCATCTCCAGAGAATGACACTCCACAACCTCTCTGGGCAGCCTCTTCCAGTGCTCTGTCACCCTCCAAGTGAAGAAGTTTAAAATTTCTATGCAACTGTGCAGCTTTTCCACATCCACATGCCATTGACCAGCAGGGTGGATGCTCTAAAGGTTCTGTGGATTCAACAGAACTCAGGCTGTGGAGGAAACATCTCCAGCTACAGGTGCTGGATAACTGAAACCTCAGCTCCTCACTTTTCAGAGGTGTCAGATGTATCACCTGCACATCAGGTTTTGTGTCCGAGGGCCTCAGCACCCAGCATTAAACGCAAGGGAGAAATTCAGAATGTCTGAATTTGGGTTACACAGCACTTGGTGAATGACTGTCAGAAAGAGGCCATAAAAAATGCAGCACTATTTATAGGGGTCAGATGGCATTCTGAGGGGGCATTCTGGCTGGCTGTACAGATGACTCCACTGCATATTTATAAGGCTTGGTTTGAATCACACGGTATGAATTTAACATTTATTGTTGCAGGCAATAATCATGTGCTGAAATTTAATACATGTGGCAAAACTATAACGTCTTCCAAAGTCTATAACATGCCAGACACAAGTCCCCCCACACAGCAATTTTTAGGTATGACAGTAATCTGTTGGTATCAGATCAAACATTTCAATTTTTTGGAAGTTATAGAATCACAATAGTTAGAAGAGGAAAGGACCCAACACTCCAAGTTCACCCTGCTGGCATTGTAGCAACGAGAGGGGCCACAGCTCACATCAGGCTGAAAGAAACAGATACTGCATTGTTCAGATATTGTATTGGTGTTTGGCTGATCTTCACTGAAATGTCAAGTACGGGCAAGGGGGGGAAAGAGTATTTGAATATAAATGCATGCTTTTAATAGCTGTTGAGGGTTTGGGGGGTTTTTTTGCACTCCAGACATCACCGGAAAGATGCGTCTCAGAAAAGCCCTTGGGAGCCTGCAAAATTTGATCCTGTTCTAACTTTCCCCATGCAGAGTTACATGGTCACTGATTTTAACATTCAAAAGATAGCAGTCAGCATCCATTACATACCCTTCAAGCTGCATTGGAGACGTGTGACCTAATCCTAGATAGCCACATGAAAGTCAGAAAGAACAGAGAAAGCCCCAGGGGCTCCTCCAAAGCTGAAATTCCTGCATCTCTCAGAAATTCAGGGCTGCATATTTAAGAGGAAAATCAAGCCTTCAACATGGAAGCCTTCCTCCAGCATTACCATAAACTAATTTATTTGGTGAATATCTTCTAAAGGAAGAGGAACTGGAAGCTTGACAGCCCCTTGTAGGTACAAAGTCTGTAGCTCCAGACAGAAGATCAGACTGGCCATGCTGGGAGAGAAGCCCCATTGTGGATGCAGGTACAGCAGGCTCCCCGGAGCAGGAATTTTCTTTGCATGAGTATCAGGTTAAAACAGAGAGAGATGAAAAGATCCGTGTGGTTTCTTGCTAATACCCCTACTGCGAGCTGCAGTCTGTGTGTTCTGAAAGAACAGCCCAAGGAACACATGTCCTGTCTGCAGGGCCGAAAGGAGGAGGAACTCAGGGATGTCAGAGACAGAGCTGGGCTGCCCAGAAGTCCCACTACTTCCCCGTGGGATAGGTCCTGTCGCATTTGGGCCCAAGGCAGCAAGTCTGTGTCCATCTCGGAACCTCTGAGGCTTCACAAATCAAAAGCTGCCAATATTTCTTTCCTTTGAGCCCAAACAGTGATTAGGTGAGTCCGAAGACATTTCGTATTATAGTTTCCCTGAAAACTTATTATTTTCTTACACAGTAGATGAACACAGTCATCAGGATCTTCTCTTAAGCACCACACATGAAAAATTCTTTCCACCACTTTCAAAGACAGCATCTGCAGTGTTTCAGAGTGTCTAAGCTGGAGCCATGAGAGCTGCTGTTTCCAGAGGTCTGAGCACGAGGCACTGAGGTGCTTGTAGCTACAGAGGGAAATAACTTCTGCTCTGACAGTTCTAGACACACTCAATGCAAATTCCTGAGCAGCCACAGTGCACAAGGAAGACCCTTCAGCATCTGGACACTCCTGGAGAACAGGCAGGGAGAAACACCCCCCACAGTCCATGTTAGAGCCCAGCCAGATGGGCCCTTCAGGCCAACACTGGAACTTTTCCATGTGTTCCCAAATCCTGTGGTCCCGCAGAGCTGAATTCTCCCAGGATGAGAATGTCTTTTAATGTAGTTCTCTGAGCACAAAAATGATCCAAAAGAAGGGAAGCCCTCCACTCTGACTCTGTTTTATTCCTTTATATTCCTTTGGACAGACTAACAAGGCTTCAACCCTCAGTTCTGTACAACCCCTCATCATGCCAGGCCCTTCTGTTTTTCTCCTCGTTTTGTTCAGGTTTCACTTTCTGACTACATTTAATTTAAAGAGCAATTTGGATTTCAGTGGAACAGTTTTGTTCCCCATTTTCTTAAGCTCCTAAAATTCATAATTTCCTGTAGAACAGTCACTTAAGAAATGACTATTGCCATTTGTCACTAACAAAACTTGCAGAAGTGGAGCAAAAGAATTTAAGATTATCTCAGCTTTCAAATTGGTTTGTTCATGGGAAGACTCTTTAAATTACTTAATCTTCAAACTGTTAGTGATAAAACAAATGTGCTCTTATCTAATCTGCAACAAATCTTTCCCAAACTGTTACTCTGCCAAGCGAGGAACATGATACCCTTTAAAAATTTATAACAACTGCAGCTAATAAAACCAAGGTTTGGAACCACCTCAGTTTATCTTTTCTGGAACAATATGAAGATGTCAGGGAGCTCTTTGGCACATTCAGAAGAAAATTGCAGCAGCACACAACTAGAGGATTTTCTTCTTGTTTACGCAGTACTACTCTAATATACTGGAGATTCAGGTTTTTCGAATATTATTGAGATTTTAATTTACAGACAAGAGATGTACTCTCAGAAACATCCAGAAAAACTTCTGAGATAATACTGTAGGTCACAAATAGTGATTTGTTGAGCAGATGCCTTTGTACGAAGTTTCACTGCCTTCTAATAGAGCTCTAGTCACCATCTGAGCCACAGCAAATTGTGCGACTTCTCTTTGCAGGGAAAGTCAAGGACTGATATATTTGGAAAAAAGCTTTGATTAACTCAGTGCTTGTGACATCTTTGATGCATCTTTTTATTGCTACCCCTACTCCACCTGTTGACAGCAAAATATTTTTCTCTATTGATCCACAGAAGCTCTCACAGCCGTGCTATTGAGGGGCTGCAGTGGATTTCTCCCATTCTGAAAACAAACCTCTTCTTTTAAGAAAATTTCCTTATTCTGTTAGTCAGGACCCCTCATTAAGTCCATACTGTGTTATTCTCCCAAGAAGTACAGCTCATTATCAGCTCCCAACCTACACATACACACTACAAATATTTTATGCATGCAAATGGACAAGCATTCCTGATTCTCTCTAAGTACTGCCCCCACGGACTAGGAGAGATACACTGCAGAAAGCCTCAGGTTTGAATCTTGCCTGCACTTTCCTCTAGAACCCGTCCCTTGACTAATTAAATGACAGCCAGATCCATCCAAGAATTCTAAAGCTGAATATAAGTTATGCATTAACTACTAATCCTTTGATTTGGCTCCCTGTTTGGAATCAGAGATCCATCCTGCAGCTCAAGAAACTCATAAATAAAGAAATCTATCAGGCTTTGCTGACACATTGAGTAAACACCTGCATCTGAAGTGTCGTGTTCCATCAGAAGGAAATAAAAGTAATTGGTAACCAATTTGTTTCTGCTTTCTTTCATCTGCTTGTTCTTATCTACAGACCTTTTCATAACTTCATTCCCTGACAGCCTCCTAAAAATGGATAAGAAATAAATAAAACATTTAAAAATAAGAGAGTAGGTAAGCTACTGAAGCACTGCTGGTTTAATATGATTCCCCGGTGATTATTTTTCAGTTTTATTGTAACTGTATTTAAGAATCTTTCGCATTAACCAAGAGGCTGCTTTAAGTATTGCATTAGGCTGGATCTGACATCATAGCAACAAAGGCAAACCAGCTACAATAAAATCTTATGAATAAGGAAGAGTTTCAACAAAACCTATAAATAAGGGAAATCCATCTCTGCTCCTTAAAGGGAAGGTAATAACTCTAAGAAACAGAGGGCAAGGAAAAAGACTGGAACCAGACTTTGTCCAGCAGGTACTAAATATAACAGACACACAGTGCTACAAATGAATCTGGAATGGAGCTCTGCAGAGGGAAGAGCTGCTTCCTCACTTAACAGCAACTACTACAAATTGCTTTAGCAGAATACAGATCATACAGCAGTCTTTAAAATTGTACTTTCAGAAGGCTGAAAGATGTAGAGAATTGTGGGCTGCATTCCCTCTGCAAAGCTCCAGGAGTGCACGTGCCTGAACCCTGAGCAACACCGGGACTGCTGGCACCACCAGGGCTACGACCTCCCCCAGACACTCCCACAGATAAAAGTTTGACTTTACACAATCAGCTCCGGCTAAAAACATCTCAGTGTCCCTAGTCTAAAACACCTCTTTTAGTCTAAGAGTCCTAAACAACTCCACGCTGTGTGCACCGTGCTAAGGTGCAGAATTTCATCAGACCATGACATGCCAGGAACCATCATTTCCAAATTCCAACCTCCTCCCTACAGCAATGCTTGGAGAGGTGGTGGAAACAGGCAGGGAAAGGGCAGCAATATCCCCTTTAAAAGTATTAATTCCAAAGTTTCCCTGGGAATTGAAGGTCCAGCAAACAGAGCTGCTTTAATGGCCTTTCCTTCCCCGTCCTGTTGCCTCAGCAATGCTCTATGCCTTCAGAACGTCCTTGGCCCCTGACGGGCACTTGCAGCACACAAGGCACAGGAGTGCTCCTAAAAGCCTTCTTTCAAAAATACAGGCACTTGACATATGAAAACTGGATGCAAGCAAGCCAGGAGTTAATCAGGATTTAATGCACCTAAAAGCCAAGATAGGGAAGCTGCCCATTAAGGATTTTACTACTGTATTTCTCAAAATTCCCATTAAATGTATAGTTTCAGAGGGGATTCACAATCACAGCAGTGTTTAAAAAAATCTATTTGATGAATTTATATTAGCAGGGAAGAATAGCTGAATTAATTTGGAAGATAACCCTCCTTCACCTCCTTTGTTCTGTTCTCTGAAGAAAGGTTCAAATGTAAGGTCAATGAAATATTAAGATATCAATTTTATTTCCTATTATACCTCAGCCCAGAGCCTTTTTTACTAAAAAACACATTGCCTTGAGAATTACCCAATATAGAAAGGAAAGCTTTTGCTCTTGCTGGCTCCTCTGTGCTCTCTCTGAGTTTGGCTTCACAGAAGTACATCCCCACATCAGCAGAGGTTGGGTTGGTGACAGTGAGGCGTCTCCCAAAGCTGCTGATGCCACTGGTGATCTTGATTCCATTTCTCTTCCAGGTCACGCTCAGCCTCTCAAGAGGTCTGCCAAAAAGTACAAGAATAAAATCATAAAACAGATACATATTACAGAATAATCTGTGTGTGCATATATATATATATTTATACACATGAGGAATATAATATTACAGATTATAAAACTTCTTTAAGTCTTCCTCTATCCCCAAAACACACTGTTAGAAAGTAAATGCATATATAACTTCTGCACATCAAGGGCTACAGACTACTCAAGTGGCATTATGCAAGTACAGCTAATTGATACAGCAATAGAACTTAAGTGCTAATAATTTGATTTCTCCAAGCAAAAGGAGTAAATACTGCTATGGGAATCAGCTGCATGGGAAGTGCTTTCATTACAACTCAATTACCAAAACAATATTAATCATATCAAGAACATCTCTGCCCTCAGAGGGGAAAGTAAATCAGTTGGTCTTATCACCCGAGGACTTCAACCATACACTTCCACTGAAATTCAAAGCTATTCAAGGCCAGCTAGATGGAAACATAGGAGAATGCTGTGAATTCTATATTACAGTGCATTATGAACAGTTGAGCCATAATCACTACAAAATGAGAGTGCCTGAAAGAAATTACTTCATAGGAGATCCTCACTAAGTTTATTTACTGGGAAGCATCAACTGTTCAACAGTATCACCTCTGCTGTTGACAGGCAACAGCTGAAATATTATTAACCCTCACCAGAATTTTTTCCTTAAGATAATGCCTGCTGCTTGAACAGCACTTCTTTTCCTTTCCATGTGAGGACTGGGTGGGAAAGCAGCCCTGCCTGGATCCTCATTTGGCCAGAAAAATTAATAGGTTTAATTCAGTAATGTTGGACAAACAAGATCATTCATAAGGTTGCTCTGCAGAGCAAGCATCCTGCTTTAATCTCCAAATTAACAATAAAAAAAATGAAAATGAAATCGTTTGTCCTTCTCTGGAAAGGAAGGAGTCACACAGAGCTGTGGAGGTGTTCCCATACCTGGCGTTGGCCACGCACTCCAGGGTGGCCTCGCTGCTCCCTGACACCACGCTGGTGTTGTGCGGGCGGATGACGATGGCAGGAGCCGCGGTGTCCGAGGGGCTGGTGGCACCTGCAGGGCACAGACACACCTGGTGAGGCCCCTGTGACAGCCAGGACTGTGACAGTGAGGATGCCACGTTCCAGGCACTGCTGCGAACGTCACCCTTCAGCCTCACCCCGGGTTCGCATCTCCAGCGGGGCCGTTCCCGATGGCGTTCCCTGCACTGCTCCAACACAGCCCAAACCCCACAGCTCCCAAGAACCTGCCCTCCGTCTGGGAATGTTCTCAAAGACAGAGCAAATAAATTAAGCATCCTAAAGGTTTTCTATTGTTGAGCACTTTTATTTTTAACAAACACTTGCTGACTTACAGTTTTAAGACCTTTTCATGTTTTGTTTAATCTTACCCCTTCCATACCATTTCAAAAGAGTCTGTCAATACTCATGTTAGTTCTTTAAAAAGATTTTACACACTGGGGAACAAATATAAAATTAACAAAGCAGCATATCACAGCAACTTCAATCCCCTTTTCTTATCAGGAAAGTAAATAACCCAAATCTGTTACTCTTTTGTGAGGCTTCATACTGTAAATAATTTAGCTTATGCAACAGTCAGCAGACACTTAAAAATGGTAAAAAGGCAGCTTGTAAATTTTCTCTGTATGCATTTAGTAAGTGAATTAAAATACCCATGTATTCATAGGTACTTTGCTTCAAGAAACTCATTTGGGAAAGAAAAATTAGCTATTTTTTAGCTTGAATAACAGAGTAATAAAATTTTCAAAGATACAGAAACCAATAAACAAATTACAGGGAAAAGTAATGAAAATAAAATGAAACTGATAGAAAAGCAAGCCAGTTCATCAAATGTTTTCTACACAAGAGGCTAGTCCATGCCCATTAAGCAGAATGGGAAATTGAGAAATGTAAGGTATGAACCCTAAAATTTGAGGTAATTCCCTAAAGAACAGAAAGCAAACAGAAGATTCTTTGCTTAGATCGTACCCCATGTACCAAAAGCCACTTGACAATGGATTTCACTTTCTGGAAAGACAAAGACTTTGGTCACGGGGCTCAGAAAGCTCACAAGGTTAGCAGATTTCTCAATGACAAATCTTCTATCTTTTGATGTTTTTCTAATTGACAGCAGCCAGTGTAGTACAGGAGGTGGAAGTGTGAAGCATCCTTTTAAAATTTTAAGAATACCACCCACACTTTTGAATAAATTCAAGCATTCAAGAATAGTACTTAAAGTGTAAGCACACATTTATTTCTTCCCCTAAATATGCTCTGTCAACCTGACACAGCATCTCTATGCAACACACAGGGGATCTCAAAACACAAGCTGTTAGTGGATTTTACACCTCCTTGTCAACATTCCTCGAAATACGATGCCATCAGGCAGCAAATCTATTTTCTAAGATTTCCATATAGGTATTCATGGCATAAATTTTCCAGATAGTAATAAAAAAAAAAACCAAAAAACCAAACAAAACAAAAAAAACCCCCAGAAAACAAGAGCTGATCATTAGAAGCTTGTTACTGATGAGAACAAATAACCTCAGCATCACTGTTCCCCAGCACTTTTGCCCAAGATGAAGGTTTACAACAGTGAATGCTGAAAGATCAACAAACCAGTGACTAATTTGGCAGTAATCATTTCTTATCTCCATCTGGAAGAGAGGAAAACTATTTGTTTGACTCACCAGCTCCCCACTAAAACCAGACAAAGAGGAGAAGTCAGCTTTGTTTTCATCCCCGTCACCCCACATGAGTGGCCCTGTGTGCACCCAGCAGATAAGAAAGGAAATAAAAGTGCACATTCCCACTCCTGCAGCCAGGAAAAGGGGGATCTCTTACACTTTCTTACTGACTGTAACAAGAATCTAAAAAAAGCATGTGCTTATTTTTCATTTGTACCATCCCTGAAATAAATCTGTTAAAAGCAGGCTGCTGCTAAGGGCTGTGAGTGAACTGATACTGGTGTGAGACCGAGAGCTCATCGAAATGGTCAGAACGTGGATCCCAGGAATGCACCTGCAAAGGCAGCTACGGGCATGACAAACATATACAGAAAACAACCAACTTTCCAAGTATTACCTAAACAGTATGGAGGCAGCACGAATATTCCTATTTCATATTCAAAGACACTTCAATTTTCCCTTTGCAGCACTAAGAAATCCCTTTCCATAACTCACTCTAGCCCCAGTCCTGCCAAGTCAAACTCCACAGGGACATTCCCAGGGCTCCCTTTGCAGAGGGCAGTTTGCAGCTTTGGTTTATGGCTAATTGAAACACCAAAGGAGGATCTTAGGTTTTATCTAGAGTAAAAATCTCAATAAGGCTGTAACCTGGGATCTGTGCCTGCCTCATCCTTTCAAAACTTCACCCTTTTGTAAGAGATCCACAGGCTGGAGTGTCAGAGCAGCCAGGATCCTAATGGAGATAAGCAACTTGGGATTTTGTTTGGATGATGGGTTGTGGCAGATCAGCTTTCCATCAGGCTGGGGAAGGCAGAGAGTTATTGCAAACAATCAGATAATGAACAGCTACCCCGACTTCCCAAGTTTCTCATCCTGCCTGTCAATAAAGCCACTCCATCCTTCTCCTGCACCACACAGATGTGATTTTACTTGACTGATGCTACACGAAAATCCAATGCAGAATGTCATTGTTAGTAAACAGACATTTTCTTTAAAAATTCCTTTGTCAAAAACAATTGAATTTTTCTCCTTTTCACGGTTCCTTTTTTTACTTCATCAGACTTTTTGTTGCCTGAGCTTTGTAGGATTCTGCTGTTTCTGGCTTTTCATCACCTCTTCCTCTTCCTCCTCCCCTCCCTCAGCTTCTCTGCTCTCATGTGTGGCCATTTCCCCCCCTTTTCCATCCCATGGGCCCCTACACTATTTAAGAGCTGCTCAACTTCCAATGTATCCTTTCATTTATTGATTCAACTTCAGCTTCTCTGAAGAAAGTATTTATTAAGGACACTGAAATGGGGGAGCAATACAAATGCACACGGGACCAGAGCTACAGGAAGACGAATCCACTAATAGGGAACCACCATTCCCAGCTATATGCTATATTTTTGGAAAGAAAAGGCCTTCTTTGCTTTCCATCTGCTTTCTGAACCCTCCTCTCAGCTAAGAAAGCAAAGCAACGTTAGGGAAAAACACTGACCCCAGAGCTGCAGCCAGGGGATGCCTCACTATTACACACAGTAAATCTGGGGGGAACCTGTGGGAAGCTGCAGAGACAAGGCTGAGTGACACTGAAAAACACTTCAGGAATGTGCTCTTAATCTGATTTTATCCCTTAATAGATGACTGGACAGAAGGACTGCCACAGGCAGAGTCCTAATCCAACAGGGACTGTTCTCCAAAAGAGAGCTCACGCTGCTTTATTTTCCTTCCTATCCATTTTAGCCACTGCACTCCCAGTGTTTCCAATCTCCCCTTTTCTTCTAAACTTTCTCATTTATCACTGCCTGAGCCGTTACCAGGATCTACAAGGGCCCAGTACCCACAGGGCTTTCAGGACTGACCCCAAACAACCTTTGAGGCAAGACTGTGGGAACACCAAAGGCTTGGACTCGGGACAGGAGGGAGTTTGTCCTCCAATCCTCCAGTGGTTGCCATTTCCAGCTGCTCATGAAGCAGTTGGTGAACTGCTGCCATTTACAGCCCAAGATATTAAGGTAAATTGGCATTGATAGAATGTTTTCCATATTAAACTTCTGTTTGGTTAATTTTTTTTTTTTTTTTAAAGAGCCAAAAAAAAAGAGAAAAAAAAATGAGGCAAGAGAAAATGGAAAGAGATGATCTGAGGTTTTTCCATCCCTTTGAACATAAACTCCTCTCCAGACCGTGGAATTCAGGAATCTGGCAATCCCCCACGAAGCAGAGATAAATTGAGAGAAGAGAGAAGAAGAAAGAGTGAACAACTTTTGTACGGTCTATTTGCTTTTATCACCTGTGGCTGTGTATGGCTCCACATCACCGAGCTGGCTGAACTTCCCGCTCCCTCCTCCTGCCTGACCAGGAATGAAACCCATCCAAGGCCTCTGTAACTCTGAATTTTTTTAAGTACTGATGAGCTGTGGAATTTTAATCTGTTATTTAAATACAATAATTATGTACACTGCCCTATCATCTCTGGAAAGACGGTGTTTTTATCTCTGCATATGTATTGACACCTAAGGTACAGGGAACTTTAAATATTGTCATTTACAGTTTATAAAGATCACAGACTTTATCAAAGCCACTTCAGTGCTTAATTTTCCCAACAGAACTGAAATCTCACCCAGGCCGGATGACTGGAGATACAATAGGTTCCTTCCCCTTCAGAAATGCATAAACATTAAGTTCTTCCCCAGATTTTACATTATGACATGCAAAGTTTATCTGTGCCTGTATTTGCAGTGCAGAATATTAAGTGTATTACTTCAGTGGGTGCTCAAATTCATGTGACAGAGATATGAGGCAAGCCGGCCTCAACAGAAACTGAGAGAAAATGTTTATCTCCTGAAAAGAAGTAGTAGTTTGAGTTCAGGCTTGAGCACAATGATAAGGTTTATTTTTGAGGCTTGTTTATAGGTCCCAACCCTCTGAAGAGGCTTAATCCAAACAAGGTGACCACAAGCAGGAGGAGGGGGGAGGATTGTCCAAATAATCAAGAGCCTGGAATGTGAGGCTGGCTGCTCCTCATCCCTACCCTCACTGCAAATTACTGCAATTACTGCTCAATGTCCAGCTTGCAGGGAAGAAGGGATCCCACAGGAATCAGTACCCAAAACCAAATTTACTTCTTCATATTATGAAATTTGTCTATGCGAGAAAAATGCTTCATGGAAGAGATCACCAGTACTCTGCCCTCGAGCTAAATAAGAAATTGAGTACTTAAACAGAACTTTGAAACCATTTATAAGTTATCCCAGGAGAAAATTATTAGAAAACTTTCACCATAAACTTCCCACAGACTTCCAGGCTTGCATGGGATGCAGAAATGCCTTGGTAATTACTATGCAGGATACATGCAAAGCTTCATTTTATCAAATTATGGACACCTCTATTAGAAAAAAGCAGGGTAGGAGATAAGAGGCCAACACAAATAGCAAAAATATTACATATAGAACAACATTATGGCATCAGGAATGTGCAATCTCTGCCTGTGACACACAATATGAAAAAAGAGGAGAAATGACAATCACAGGGTATCTCAAGATTGCTTGAGGGAGAGAGAGAAAAAAAAAGGACCTTACAAATACAAACTGCCAATTGGAACACACTCCCCGTTCCCAGGTACAGCCTGCAGATGGTTTGAATTATGAACCCAGAGTGGATTAATGCCCCTTTCCCTCTCCAGTACAAGACACACAACAGGAATTGGATCCTGATCAATAATAGATTAATTTCCCTTCCCCTTCGGAGCAAAAGATGCACAACAGGAATTGGAGCCCGATCAACAGAAAAGCAAATGCTGACAACCACCTGCAGGCACCAGAGAGAAACATTATGCAAATAATGAAAAGAAAGCGTGTTCTCAACCACAAACCTCTGTCCCAAACCATCTCTATTGGTTCCCTGCTTATTAGAGTGATTACTAAGAGCTGAAACAATAAAAGTGCATTAAGATAATCAAAGTTACTATTTCAGTTTCCCACTTTGACTCTAGCAAGGACTATTTATTTTCAAGGAAAGGGAAACACGATGCTGCTGTCACTTCACAGGTCTCTGCTCAGATTTCCAGACAAAGAAAAATAACAGAGACTTTCCTGTGAGGCTTCTTGGTCACATTTGTTTAGTTTGATGAAGAACATAAAAACTCCAGATGGATTTTTTTGAGTCAACATTACACATTTATAAAATAATTAGCAAACCAATGGTGAAGAGTTGGTGTATGAAGAATTACGACTTTTCAGTACCCAAGGATGTCTTAAGACTCCTCAAACACGAGAGTAGTAACTTAATTTACTTAACTTTTGAGAAACTAGACTGTAGACTTAAAAAAGTAAATAAGGAGCAACATAAAAACTTAATTTTTTAAATCAAATTTATAGGGAAGAAACAGCCTAGTTGTTTGAATTAATCACAGCAAGTGAAATCTTATACATCCAGCCCTCGTCTTGAACCAGACATCAGACATCGCAACATATGAATAAAACACCAGATATGAAAAAGATTTACAAAACTCAAGCAAAACAAGTGAATGATCTAGGTCGGTTGTATTTATTGACTCATTACACTCTTGTCACTGTGACTAAGCTTTGTCCACATCAGGACAAACACAGAACAGGATGCATTTCCACTGCAAGCAAAATTAAAAAAAAAAAAAAGAAAAAAAAGGTAAATAAAATAATAACACTCAGAACAATCTTCAGCAAGTAGATCACAAGTTAAAGATCCAGAGTATGAGGAGGGAGATGGTAAAGGAGCAATTAGAAAAGATTTCATCAGCACCTGTTGAGGAAGCCTTGCAATAAATTCATTTTGCCTGAATTGCCCATGTCATAAAGGCTGAGAACCTTCCCCTCCCTCCACCTCTCCTGGGCCTGTGTCGTTGTCTATGTCATAATGGTACTTCTGATGCAATTAACTTTGAAAAACTGAGTTACCCACAGAAATTAACCCATACAAGTGTGTGATTTCACCAGACCAGATCCTTTTTCGGTTGGAAAGTTTCCTAAAACTTCTCTGTTCAATCTGTTACAAACGCTCCTAATTTCCAGCTCAAACAGCCAATGTACTGCATTAGTTCTCCTGCCAGAGCTGTCCTTCAGCTTGAAGAGCTGCTCTCTCTCTTTCTCTGTGATGTTTACATCCTAAAGCATTTACAGAAAACAATCCTATTCTTTCACAGTCTTCATTTTACTAAGTTAAACAAGCAAAACTTTTCTTGCCTGGAAGGATTCACTGAAAAACACACAAACAAAAGGCGAGGAGCAAGGGTAAAAAAAACAAGCCAGCATCACGTTATAAATGTCTCCAAATGTTTAAACAAATAACAGCCACATTTTAAACAGCTTTTTTCCCCCCTTTGTAAGGACTTTCACACAGGCTGCAAGTGCTGTTACTTTCAGCCCTAGGGAAAGATTAATGGAGAACTCGGCTCTAGCCACAAGACGATTTATACCCCTTTGCGTGTAGATACTCCAGTAAAGAGGAAATTTATATATTTTATTGGATAAAACTGAGTCTAAAATACAGGTTGAAAAGGTCTAAAACCTTATAGAGAGTTCTTAGGGTCTACTCCTGGGCACAGTGAGAGGCTGGGGCCTAAATACAGTTGATTTAAAGATGGAAAATGTATTTCTGTAACCAAAAAAGTGCCCCAGGAGAGGCAGCAAGGCCAGCATGGTCCATGGTGACACAGTCTCTCCCGCCTGTCTTCCACCAGTTCTGCTCTGAAGACAGAGACAGGGGTGGGAAATGTGGATTTTTTTCTTAGTTTTCCTCTCTTTCTATGGGCCATTAAGTGCAGGTGACCCAGCAACTGCTGTTCGGGGGGTGAATCCCTCTCTTTTCTACTTCCTGAGATCTACAGACCCACTTTGTATTACAGGACTACCTCAGAAATAGATTTCTAGCATTGTCCCATGTAGTTTTAAGGAAATTAAACCACTGCTTAGTTACACAGCTCCCTGTGAATCAGCAGCTAAATTCAAAAGCAGACCAAATTTCTGCTCAAACACTCTGAAATTCCCTTCTCACAACTCCTCGTGCAAAAAGAGCAATTTGGAAGTTCAGTCTCTGTCACTGACCTGACCTTCCCCCATGCACAGTGAGGGGCTTCTTTCTGCCTGGAAACTTATCATCCAGCACATCATTAGAGCTTTTAACATGAAAAAATATATAGCCTCAAGCTATTCCAGCTAAAGAACACTCAGGTGGCTTTTCAATTCACCAGATAGCTTTAATACCGGCTATATAAGTGGATAGAGTGTGTAATCTTATTCAACAGCAGTTAAAAGGGGGAAAAATATCCATGGTCTGGCAGTGGAATCTATTAGCCTCAGAGTCATCTTCAAAGGGATGCAGGAGGCAAAAGGCAGAGCAACTACACTGCAGCCAGGGCCCACGGCCTTTGGCTTCCCATGGAATCACAGAATTCCAGAATGGTTTGGGTGGGGAGAAACCTAAAAGCCCATCTCATTCCACCCCCTGCCATGGGCAGGGACACCTTCCACTATCCCAGGCTGCTCCAAGCCCTGTCCAACTTGGCCTTGGACACTTCCAGGGATGGGGCAGCTTCTGTGGGCTGGGCCAGGGCCTCCCCACCCTCACAGGGAAGGATTTCTCCCTGATATCCCATCTAACCCTGACCTCTGGCAGTTCAGAGCCATTCCCCCTTGTCCTGTTGCTCCAGGCCCTTGTCCAAAGTCCCTTTTCAGCTCTCTTGGAGCCCCTTTAGGCAGTGGAAGATGCTCCAATGTCTCCCCAGCGTCTTCTCCTCTCCAGGCTGAACAACCTCAAATCTCTCCCAAAACACGCCTATGATTAAAAAGACTTAAAAATAACTCATTACTGGGAATTACTTTTAAGAGGCTGTATATTTTTACGATGTACTTTAGTGCATTGCACGAGAAGCATCCTTTTACCCATAAACAGACACTCATTTGGCAGCAGGAAACAGGTTTGAGGGGCCTGGCAGTGGTTGCAGGGGTTTCTGCAGCACAAGGCAAGACTCACTTTCTCCTGAGGACAAAACCCAAACTTTTAAGGTCTTGCAGCCTCGGTGCTTCACACATCTGGATATTTACCATTTGCTTTCTTAATAATGGGAAATCCAGGTTAATAAACCACACATCAGTGGCTGGATGTTAAATAAACCAAAACTGTCACTTAAAAATCATGTCCAGAAATGCAAGTTCAGTGGTGAGATGAGCTGAGAGAAGAAATGAAGGAGGAAAGCTGAGCTGGGAACGTGGCTGTGTCACAGAGATCAAGAGCTGCTGCCATTTCAGGGGCTGCCATTCTCACCAGCAGATCCTGGTTTAATGTCAAGGAGCAGGAAAGAGAGAAAAATGAGAGATAATAAAATGCTGCCTTCTATTTACAAACACATTTTTGCATGTGGCTTCATGTTAGTTGTTTTTTTTTATAAATGCATTTCTTAACTCCTTACTTTGGCACAAATAAAATCACATAACTGACAATCTAGTTGCTTTTTCTTCTGCTTGTAAGAAGCTGAAACTCTTCCTCTTACTTAGAAATGAAAGGGTGTTGACAACCAAAAAAAAGAAAAATCTTATCCTTCACTGGACTTAAATAAAGAAAAGTATTTGCAGTGACTTTGGGGGAAATTCTTTAAGAAATGCCTTCAACAATTTATTTTATGACAACAATAATGGAAGCACTATTTTCAGGGGGAAGACTGAAGATTAAATACACTCTGTAGAGCATAAAGCAGATATGTACAATTGATCACATGTGACTTCCCAAGATCTATTTCTCTGCAGCAGTTTTTGAAATGAACCTGATATTGTGGTGCATCACATGGGAAGCAGAGACTTGCACACACAGACTGATCACAGAATCCCAGAATGGTTTGGGTTGGAAGAGACCTAAAAACACATCCAGTTGCAGGGACACCTTCCACTGTCCCAGGTTGCTCCAAGCCCCATCCAACCTGGCCTTGGACACTTTTAGGGATCCAGGGGCAGCCACAGCTTCTCTGGGCACCCTGTGCCAGGGCCTCCCCACCCGCAAAGGGAAGGATTTCTCCTAACTGCCTATATAATCGAAATCTCTCCTCTTTTAGTTTAAAAGAGGTGATAGCTTAAAAGAGTTAGAAAATTCATCTGTCAAACAGTCCTGATAAAGCTAAAATTAACACTGAATTTCAGTTAGGCTCCAAATTTAAAAATAATTGGAGTTTTCTAGCACTAACTCAGACTTGGCTGTTAGATACCTGGCAAACACATGGAAATGATAAATACTATTGGATTTTTGAGGTTTCCCTAGGCCTGGGTATCTCCTGTACCAGCTGTTCAAAAACCCGTGATCTTCCTAAAAGAGTAAAGACTTTAAACCTGCCCTTTCAGAAAAGAAGAAAAAGACAAACCATTCCATGGTTTATCTGCTCTTCACAACGAAAGGAGGGGCTTTTGTGTCACAGATATCTGGGGAATGTGTCCAGGCCACCAGCTGGGCCCCGTTCCCACGTCCATGAGGGACACTGAGCCAAAGCTATGCAAGTCCAGTTTTGCAGGTGGTGGATAAGCAAAGTGTTGGTCAAAGCTTTCTCCAGAAAAACCACGCTAAGAACTGAGATTAAAACTCGCCACATATAAACATCATTTGGACTTTAAAAGAAATAAAAAACTCTACCACATTTAACCTATTTAACCTAATTTAGCCTATCCTCAGATCCCAGATACCACAGGCTGGGAACAGTTCATGAAGGCTTAAAGGAGTGCCCTTCTACAGAGAGGAAAACACTGAAATTAAAAGGCATTCTCGGTTTTCCTTGTTGAACTTAACTCTTCAAACCAAGATGCACTGACTGAGCAGCATTTTAAGCTCAAGGTCAACTCTTGCTGCATTCTATTTTTATATATTTGCACACACACACACACATCTGAGGAACACGTTTTGGGATCCAGATTGCTACCTTGCTCCCAAAGGTCTGCTATTTCCAAGTCTTTACATAAAGAGAACAGATCAGAAAAACAAGAAGATACCCCACAGCCTTCTTCCAGCAGCTAAC
Organism: Struthidea cinerea; assembly: GCA_013397865.1. Classification (NCBI taxonomy): domain Eukaryota; kingdom Metazoa; phylum Chordata; class Aves; order Passeriformes; family Corcoracidae; genus Struthidea; species Struthidea cinerea. The sequence goes on along the minus strand of VZTI01004947.1, from coordinate 1,581,620 downwards.
TCAACCAAACATATGGAATGACTTGTCAGAATAATATTTTGAGAAATAGGTTATCAGGGGCCTCAGGTCCACTCCATATGGTCTAAAGTTCTTCATCCCCGTGACCGTATCATGCTACTTCTCCACTGTTTTCTATAAAGAAAGACAATCCTTAATAGAAGTAGAGTTGTTCAGGTCACGGACATTCAGAACCAAATGAAATTTCATTTATAATATTTAGAGTAGCATTAAAAAAAAAACAAACCCGCACAAAACCATGCACAGAGCAGAGCTCAGAATCCAAAGAAATATTTTTCTAACAAAAGAAAGAATTTTGTTTCCCCTTCCCAGTACCAATGTTTTTTTCTAAATAAAGCACAGCTTCCCCTTTGCAGTCTTTGTGATTATCAGTCTCTGGTTATTTGATAATATAAGGCTGCCTCAGACCTCAGCAGGGAGAAAAATACACATTGCTGCATTTCCTGTGTCTCAAGAACAAAACAACTGTGAAAGTAAAAAATGTTCCAAAAGAGCAAACAATAACCCAGCTAAAGAAAGTCTACAAACTTATCCATTCAAAAATAATTCCACAGATGGATAAGCATTTAATTTTCTGAAGTGAGAATAAACCGGCCTCTCTCTTTTCTGGGATGTGGAATAGGGCTTTGTAGCTGCCTATTTATACCCAGTACATAAATGCTGCTTGGAGAACGCTGCAAGTCCTGTAAAAAGAAATCTAAAGGAAAGGTATTACTCCAGGCTCTTTGTTGGTATTGCTGCAGTCTGGGTAGTGCCAGCATTGTCAAAAATAAACTGTTATAGCTGTACCTTGCTCGGCCTGTACAAATGCTCTTTGCATTAATGTACTTAGGACCTCCTTCCTATCTGCTGTGCCCTGCCAAGAGAAGAGCTGAAGAGTGTGATGGCTTCTCAATCTTGCACTGACTTCCTGCCCTCTCGGAAGAGGGCTGGTCGCAGTTTTTGGCTGTGTGGATGGTGAACAGCCTCCCCTGAACATGCCAGGGACTCTCTGCTGTGATAAAAACCGTAAGCTTATTTCCACAGGGTGCTCCTTGACTCCCAGCTCATCCAAAGCTTCACATTTCATGCTGCTCCTTATTTGAAATTTTCATCATTGTAATATGACACTCAGATGTCACAACAGAATTACAATTAATAAGGAAAATTAGGGGGAATAAATGAAAGATAAAGCAGTACATTAGAAAACGCACCATTGTCTGAGACATGAATTTCTATGTTGTTGAGATACAAGGAACATCTATTTCATTTTGTTTTAGAAAGAAATCAATTCACCCCTAGGTTTAGAAACATTCTGTCACTTCCCAAAACGTCCTTGAGTTGTCAGCTTGAAATAAATTGGCAACGTGTCATTAGGCAGAACACAACAGCATTGTTTCGACTTAATTAACCCATTTTATTCAGATTTGCCCCAAAAATAACCCTTAACAATATGATTCCACCCTCCAGATGGAGATGGGCTGTGTCAGAGCAGCTAAACCAGAAACCAAACATTGCAGGGTCCACTTGAAACCCAAAACCTGTCGCTCACTTTCTCTCCTACACAATCTCCTGAAGGTCCTTACACAGAACGAGGAAGGATGAATCACTTATACACACACATAAACTGCATCTAGAGGAGATTAAAATTACTCCAGGCAGGTAAAACAAAGCTGAAAGGAAGGCAGGCTGGAAGAGCTGGCTGCAGCCAGCACCTGGATCCTGGAGGGGATGCACAAACATCTGCAGCACCAGCCTGGTTTTGCCACCTTCTGCTCAGTGACTTCTCTCCAGGTTTTTGGCTGTGGGATTAGTCCTGAAAACTCAGTGCATCCACACTCGCCTTCAGTGGGAGGAAATACTGAATGAATAAAGCATGTGCAGTGCCAAAAGCTGGTGCTGGCCTCTCTGCAGGCTGCTGCCAGCACCCTGTAGGGTGTCACGAACTGCTCCGTCTCCCTCCTCACCTTCCTTTCAAAAAATGTTATTATAGATAAGAGATTAATGTGTGCCAGACCATTTGGCTATTCAGGAGCAAAAGAGTTCTGAGGCATAGACTGAATTTAAGACAATAAAATGTGTTACCTACTGAACCACAAAATCTCTGAAAGAACTCAGGAATAGAAGCAGCTTTTTGAAATAAACCATAATCTCTCTGTCCTGTTCCCAAAGTCTGCAACTTCAAACAAAAAACCCCTGAAAAACACAAAGCCTGGTGATATATAAAAATAAAAGCACAGATGAAGCATTTTTGACATTTCTCTATCACTCTTAAAAACAGTAATAATCTTGAGCTATTGAAGTTGCTGAAAGAAAATAAAAATCAATGTGTTTTCACTTAGCACTTCTGAAAAAGAAAGGATCACCTGGTATTTCAGCAAAATGCTTTAATGCCACTCTGTAACAGAGCCCACTATAGGGTACAAATAAAGCTCTTCACACTCAATCAGCTACTGCACCCCAGAATTCGGGGCTGGGAAGGGAACTGGGACAAGGGTGTAGTTCCCAACGTGAAGAGGGCAGAGCAGCTCATGGTCCCAGGGTACATCACCTGGGGTGTTCTGGGTTTTGGGAACAGCTGCCCCTTCTCCCGTGTCCCACACACAGGGCAGAGACTTCAGACACATCTCCTGAGCATTCCACACACTGAATAAAGCCATTTGTTTCCCAAAACATGGAAACTGCACTGGGTTTCTGCTTTCCATGCTTCCCACCCAGCCCCGATCCAGCAAGCAGTGACGCACACATCTCAGGTGGGGTTTTGTTGTTGATTTGGGGGGCAGTTTGGTTTGCTTTTTTATTTTTATTTTAAATAACATGCATGGAAGAGATTACAAGCTTCAACTCCAATATGTACCCAATGCTCTGGAAATGTGGGCTTTCACGTGTTTCTCTGCATTTCCCAAATTCTGTCTCACCACAAATTTTAGGTGTACAACCATGGGCAGGACAAAAATGACCAAATTTCTGAGAGACATTGAGAAACTTCTACAAGTTGTTGTTATCTACTCACTTTGAAAGTGGTAAACGGTTGAACCTTCCCTCACTACAGGCAGGGTGGACATAAAATTGTGTCTTTTATAGTGAATCATAAGTACCACTCATAATAATTAATGGCAATAGCCAATGTACAGGAGGAGAAAAAATAGCATATTGCAAACAAATCTGTTTTTTTAATATAGGAGAACCACAGTCACAAAAAATGCTTTTAAACAAATGTTTAACAATTTTTCTATTGTTTCTGGTTCATCTCTATGCATACAAATGCATAAAATGTAAAACCCAGCAAAGAGGCAAAGTGGAAGATTTAAAAAAGCTGATTTATTTCTGCACAAATCCTTTACTCCTACCATTAAAAAGTACAATTTATTACCACTGGAAAGCAGAAGGAGTAGAAAGTGCTCTTGAAAAATAATAACTGCTTCTCCCAGCACACCAGAGACCTCTACAGAAGATGGAGGAACCATTATCTCCATTTTATGTGTGGTAAAAATGAGGCGAGGACAAACATTACTGAAATTAGGCTGCACCAGGTGCATCTGACCTGTTTATTACAACCTTTTAACACTTTAGGTTACACTCAAATACAAGATGGAAAGATGATTTTTTTTTTTTTTTCTTTTCAGTCTACAGCTGGAAGAAGATACACATCTTCGGGAATCTCGCGGGCTCTGAAGCTGTCCCCCTTCTCACAATCCCTTTGCAGGCCAGTTCTCAGCTGGAAAATTCATTAATGGGATGTGGCAATCTAAATTAAATTCTGCTGCTGGACAGTTATTCACAGCATCTCTGGTCAACAGCCGACTGGAGAGGCGGAAAAGCAGAGTGTTCTCCCAGGTTTTACCACAGGCAGTGGCAGTGTGAGAGCAAACCAGGCAATTTGCATTTCTCAGAGTTATTGTCTCAGGCTGCCCACAGACTCTGGCACATGTCACCACACCGATTTAACTGGGCTTTAGCTGTTACAGAGCATTAGAAATGGATGTCTAAAGCCCAGATCAAAACGTGTGCTGAGGTCATTCAGACAGCAGGCTCCATCCCAGTGTTAAACACCTGCTTTGCTGCTCCTCCACCTCCACAGTCCTGTTCTGCCGTGTGCTTTGTCCTTTCTCTAAGAGATCAAATGCACATATCCAACAAATTTAAAAATTAAAAAAGCCAAGATGAAAACCAGTCTGAAGCGTTGCAGAGCATGGGTTCAGTGGGTGTGAAGTGTCAGTGAGGAATCACCACCTTCTCTGGGAACCAGCCAGGAAAGGAGCCTGGGCAGGAGATGCTTCTCAACCCCCTGAGTCCTTCCAAAATTTAAACCAACAGCATCTCTTTGCCTTCCCAGTTCTCCTCTGGATGCAGACATGGTCAGTGTCATACACTCTAAATCAACTCCTGGTTGCTCTTTAAGCTGAAGGAGGGTACATTTAGATTACAAATTAAAAAGAAATCCTTCCTTGTGAGGGTGGGGAGGCCCTGGCACAGATTGCCCAGAGAAGCTGTGGCTGCCCCATCCCTGGAAGTGTCCAAGGCCAGGTTGGATGGGGCTTGGAGCAGCCTGGGATAGCGGAAGGTGTCCCTGCCCATGGCACAGGGTGGGACTGGATGGGCTTTACGGCCCCAACCCAAACAGTTCTGTGAGAAAGTGCTTTGAGAAATCTCACCCAAGCCCTTCACCCACCACAGAGGAGCTGCACCTTAACCCCAGACCTTGTTCCCTGCCGAGGGGTGTTGGGGGTGTGCTCACACCCCGCCCCACACCCAGCAGGTGGCCCTGCCCCGTCACTGTGGATTTGTCTGTCCGTGACTGGCACACTCCTCCTTCAGACAGCCTGGACTACAGCCCCTGTTGGGGGCACTTAAATTGTTAATTTTAAACTGATTTTCCAGTCTGTGTCCATCATTGTGATCGATGCCAGACTACAGAGCAAAGGAGTTCGATGAGAGGCTGGGTGAAGCTGCTGTTGCTTTGCTCACCCTCTGAGTGGATGAGCACATGGGTGACAACAGGGCAGGGCTGTCCCCAACTCTGGGGGGCTCCATGTCCTGGTGACACTGGATGCTCTGAAGATCATTTCTACCAGGGAAGTCTCCAGGGCAGGAATTCAATTTTTGTATTTGCACATAAAAATGGCTTCTGAAGGCATAACTTGGGATGAGTTTGTTTTGCCCTGATCACTTGATTGCCACCACCAAAAGCTGGAACTGGGACAAGAGTACTCAGAGAGCTTGAACGACAGATGTCATCCTATTTCTGTGAGGATGTTAAGGGATATTTGAGAAGGGATATGACTTTCTCTTTAGGAAGAATGAAAAATAAATTTAATTTTCTCCCGTTAACCTTTATGAATCACAGTTTCCCATTTGTCTGTGGTGACAGATTCCTGTATTTTTCCCAGAGGGAAATACAATTTTCCTTGAGTAAGGGGAAGCAAAAGAGAAAGCGAGTCAAAATATTCTGATTATTTCAGTTCTTTCAAGGGCCACTTTCTAAGGAGGGAATTTGATGAATTCATCCTTACAGCTGCTTGAATTCATCCTTACAGCTGCCCTTTCCAAGTGCTCTTGTTCTTACAGCTGTACCTGCAGGGTGGGATGAATTCCTCAGGCCACCAGGAAGGGAAGGAGAACATAAATACATTACTATTTAGTACACCACTCTTTGACATCACTTTAAAGACTTGATTCAGCAATTCAAAAAAAGCTTTTCCTTCTAATGGAGGAATATTGGACAGCTCAAGGGTGAGGTTTTTTTCATGAGACCAAGGGCATTGAAAATTAGAGAGTAAAAATGTCCCAAATGCCAGGGATGCACAGAATGAGCTGCTAAGTTATGTAAAATCTCCTCCCCTTTACGAATACCCCTGGTTCGGGGGGAAAAAGCTTTTTAAAAGACACATTATTAACTTACTAACTTTCATAATGAAGGTTGCAATCCTCAACCCTTCCTGTTACATTACAGGAAAGGCATCCAAAGATGAAAGGGAACATTCAACAAAGCACAAATATCTGTTACCATTATTTGATGATCAGCTTCAGGTTAAACCTGTCTGCCTTGAGACTGGAGATTAATAGTGATAGCTTCTTTTAATGACTGTAGAAATGCCACAGTGCCTGCCAATAACAACTTGAGCAATGAACAGGTTGCTATAGAATGTATTGTTTATGCACCACTGACTGCAATCTCTATACAGAAAATTTAATAGACCCTTTTTTCCCCTCTCAGCAAGCTTATGTGGTTGGGGATTTAGAACTGCATTATTCCTTATGACCTGACTTATTTATCGTGTCAATCACAGTAATGATGTGTCAAAATTATCACAATTCTGAAGCTTTCCCTTTATCATCATTTTGAGAGTGTTCTTTCTCAGCATTATAAGTACATATGACAGAAGAGACATCAGAGGCATAGATTTCATGCATGGCTCTAACAAAATCACAGGGTTAAACAGCTACTTCGAGAGCCAAAGCACCATGGAATAACTTCTTCCATTTTTCTAATTCAGTTCTTGTAATAGCAGCCAGACACAGCTGCAGCTGCAATTAAGGAGAAAAGATGGGGAATAAAACAGCACAGAGTCAACTGCCAAAGGTCAAATTAAGATGCTGGGATTTGCAGGTCCTGACCCACCTAACACCATGTAGTTGGCCTTCTGATACCACCAGTCAGATTTAAAATTACAACTTTAGCAATTACTGTGAGTGAAGAACCAGACAAGCAGGTTATGTATTGGTGAGAATGCCCTTCCCTGCCTGAGGAGAAAGCTTCCTCAAGGACTGCTGTTAGGGAAGGGAGGATAATGCAGACAGAGGGATTCAGCCCTTGCTGGAGCAGAAGCTTCAGACAAGAGTGAGAGCAAGGCCAGGGCCGGGCTGATGAAGGTGACTGTCTCGGTGGCACAGGTGCCACATCCCTCAGAGCAGCTCTCCCCACAAGACCCTGGCCTGCATCCACACCGGGCTATTGACTCGGAGAAATTAAAGGATGAGAAATAGTTAACAACAGGAGTTCTGTCAGAGGTACAACCTATATTCCTTTGGTTCAATTTTCTAAAGCCTGAGGTCTGAAAGAGATGGAAGCCTCTCTGAAAGGGTCTGGACAGCATTCTAAATTTCATGTACCATAAGTTTCTCTCAGTCACACAAGATTAATTCACCATTTATTCTGGAGGCTAGCAAGAACTCGGGGAGCAGGTAGTGTGCGCTGCCCTGAAGGAGCGAGACAGCAAAGCCCTGCTCCCTCTGGGGCTTGTAACTGGGGCCCAAACCATTTTTAAATGTAGTTACAGCCAAGAAGAGTTTTAACAAGTTTGAATGCACACCTAACATTGTTACATCCTGAAATATGGATTCGCTAACCAGTGGCCTGTGTTGCAGCATAATTTTTGCTACAACAGCTGTCTGGAATGATCCTAAAAGCCAAGCTAACACTAGACAGGTTGAAAAACACCTGTCAAGTCCAGTTCCAGCAGCATCACCGTGACGCCTGTTTGAAGCACCCAGGCTATGGATCAGCAAAAACACGCAGCTTAATAAAGCCTAATAAAACAGAAACAGCTTGTTCTGGGCAAACTCTGATGGAGGTGCAGGATGTTTGCTGCTGAATTACCAGGGTGAGCGTGTCTCAGGGGACCCCAGAATCAATAAAAGAGACATGACTGGCCCTTCAGCAGGCAGAGTTGAGACAGACAGGTCCACAAAATGAACTGACAACAGCCAGCAAGAGCTGCTTAGTTAGGAGAAGTAAAGTTGTAGAGAAGAAAAGCGTAGGAGTTGGAAGGAAATTTAAGTTAAGCATAAACTTAACGCTGTTTCAAAACCAATTAAAAGTAAGCAACTCTAATGTCTAATCTAACCCTGCTCTCTGTCAGTGTGAAGCCATTTCCCCTTGTCCTGTCACTCCAGGCCCTTGTCCCAAGTCCCTCTCCAGCTCCCCTGGAGCCCCTTTGGGCACTGGAAGGGGCTCCAAGGTCTCCATGGAGCCTTCTCCTCTCCAGGCTGAGCATTCCCAGCTCTCTCATCCTGTCCCCAGAGCAGAGGGGCTCCAGCCCTCGGAGCATCTCCTTATCCTCCCCATTCAGTGCTGCAGCTGTTTACAGCTGGATGGAGCACCACAAAAACAGCGGCAATGAGGGTGTCACACCCACCTCTCCAATTCTCAGCCCAGCCCAAGCCACGCTCTGGAAGAGCTGAGGAATGCTCCTGGATGCCTGTGCTCTGTCTACAGGGACATCACATCAAAGGGAAGCCTCTTACTGCTGCTGTGCCCCTGTAGTGCTGGCAGTCATAAATAAGTTATATTTCTTAGGAATTTCCAGATAAAATATCCTCTCCGTGATGAGCTCAGTGGACAACAAAAGTGTGGAAGTATTTCATGGGAGGAAGATAACGTATACGAAATTCACTACACCAAGAAAGTTTGATGTCTTCCTTAACCCCACATTGAGGCTGAACCGGCTTTCATGGTGACTTAAACAATACAAACCCACTCCAAAAAAATGGTAACATCATCCTGAGTGACTTAAATCTACAAAAGTGAAGAAATTAGCCAATCCCATTGTACGGATCATTTCTCAACGTTCCATTTAGCTTTTAATTACCCAACAGACTGTAATGGCTGCTCTGGAGCTATTACACTCCATCGTGTCAATTTGGCTGCTACAAATGCACAGCACAAAGTCCTCAAGCTAAAAATCATTATGAAATTATTGCTGAAAAAGATTGTTGGGCATGTGCAATAGCTCACTTTTGAACTTCAATGTTTTACAATTTCTCTTTTTTATAAATAGCTGGAGCAATTAGATGCTGTTATGGAGCTATTCAAAACCTTTCAGTTTTTGGGATCCAAAGCATTTCTTGAGTTATAGAACTGTAAAATTTCAGTTAAATTGGCAAAGTTCTGTTTGCAGTCTGTCATACCCTCATATTTTCTCTTTACTTCTGTATACAATCTATTCAAGTCATATTTTTTACACAATGTTCAATCAGAGAAAACATCAGAAAATATTTTAGAAAGTAAATGAAATACATCTTCAAAAAAAATCAGTTCTGCAGTAGAAGCTACACAATAATAAGAAACAGATGAATGTGTAGAAGAACAGAACTCAAAGCACTAAGTAGCACACCCAGCCTTGCCTGGACACAGGATTAAAAAGGGAAAGAAAGAATTTAGGAACGTGGGCATGCAAAGAAAAATGAGGCTTCATGTAAATCAGAAGCCCAAAATAACAAGGAATTTGCATTGGTGGGATTTGCAGAGAATGAGCAATTAAATGGTTCATGGATTTGAGAGAAAGCCGCACCTAGGTGAGAATATCTCAGCTGTGCTCCCCAAATCAGGGCAATTCCTGCTCAAAGCACAGGACAGACTCAAACTGGGATGGAGTCTTGTCAAGGACACAGACAAGGGCTTCACAGAGGAACAGTTCATCACAGAAAATGAAACACTGCCTCACACATCTTGCAGTGCAAGTTATAAGCCAGAATTCCCCCTCCCAAGCCAAACAAGAAAGCAGAAGGAAATTATTCAGCTCTATTTGACAGCATATTAACTTGCTGGATCACGCTCAAACTTTCTTGTAGGCATCCCAGCACAGAGACACTTCCAGAAGGCGTTTTGTAGCACTAATGAGGCAGATTCCCAGGATTAGGGTTTTTTTTCCTGGAATATAAATCAGGAGCAGCATAGGAATCAGCACAGGTGAGACTCTAAACAGAACAAGCAGGTAATGGGCTGGGCAATGGCTGAGGGGAGCCAGGAGCTGATCTCTCCCTGCTGCCTCCGTGATGGGAGAGGTCATAAATCTCCTCCAAAGTGAGGAACAGGGAGACAAACTGCAGGATACAAAATGGGAGGGTAAGGGTCAAAGCAATACCTGAGAAGGGAAGGCATTGTAGTAATTGAAATATGAGTTGTTAAGAGCTTAGACAAGAGTTTTGGATTTATTGGAAAGGCTGTATCATCACCAGACTATTAAAAGTAAGAGGAATTTGTAAATAATAGGCACAACATAAATATGAGGGAACTCAGAAGATGACAGTAAGTAACTTCTGGGCAATGACATCCTGTGGGATAAGCAGAGTGTTTACATTCTCTGGGGAGTCAGCAAAGAATGAGAGGAAGAGGTGTGGTGGGATCTGCAAGGACTGCTATGGGAAGATAAATCTGATTTTTCAAAAGTGGATGACGAGCAGTTGATATATATCAAAGAAATTTAGAGGAAAGGCAAAAAAGATACCCCAAGAAATAGCGATAAGGTGGGTGTTCTTTGAAAGGCTGATTCCATTGATAGGAAATCAAGCAAGGATGGTGGCAAGGAAGCAGAAGTGGTCGAGATTTCAAGGAGGATATGTGCTAAAGCATGCAAGGAGCTTACCACTGCTTTTGTTACTTGAACTGGTGTGAAGGACCAATAGCAAAAAGCAAAAGATCAGATAAAAAAAGCTTCTGTGTTATCAACTTATACATGAAAATAATCTTTGGTAAGTCACGTACTTAAAATATCAAAAAGTTCTCAGAATTCCTCTTTATTTTTTCCTGCAGCTGAGTATGAAGAAAACCAACATAAAAGGTTTGGAGAAGAATCATAGAGTCATCAGAGAATCCCAGGATGGTTTGGGTTGGAAGGGACCTTAAAGCCCATCCAGTCCCACTCCCTGCCACGGGCAGGGACACCTTCCCCTATCCCAGGTTGCTCCAAGCCCTGTCCAACCTGGCCTTGGACACTTCCAAAAAGGCACAGAAAGCACATCCTTAGAAAGGGCTGAAACACAGGACCTCAAGTGTGAAACAGATACAAAAACAAGGAGCAAACAGAGCACTGAAGGGGAAACGTGGCTGGGGTGACAGGGAATCTTATTGGAATACCACCATTTGACAACAGAGAAATTAATGCCATCAAAAAATTAAGATATCAGGAGTTTCCCTTCCTGGAGCCTTGCATTTTAGCGGTGCTGACTGGCTTTATAACATGCCAGTTCACCAGCAAACAGACGCCTCTGTGGGCAGAGAACAATCCGGGTGTCTGCAAGTCTGCTTGAGAAACAAGTTTTTTGTAAGAGGTGGCTACGAAATGCTTTTGTTGGGGGCTGAAGTACCAATACAGTGGGATAGTCTGTTCTTGTTTTGTCTCTTAAAATGGGAGAAAAACTAATCCTGCAATTCTGCACATTGTTTGCTGAACACAGACACAAAGTGCTGCACTCTCCCCAGAAAGCTGCTGATGCAGCACAGCTCAGAGCCAGGCACAGTGCGGGGCAGCTCCTACAGCACAGAAACAAACACTTCTTCCACTGCTGCTTTCTGGGAGAATTAACAGCATTCTTGGGCAGCTCTTCGGGTGTCCAAAATATTCGTTTTTACAGTCTCCTCTCTTTCTTTGCTTTCAAAGAAGTTTTACCTCCCAGCTCACGTACCTACGACACAATTTGGGATGTACCTCTGAGAGGCATTTATAACGAAAAGAACAGGCTCAGCTTCTGTGTTATAAACAAGTAAATAAGAGGGAATTAAAAAAGATGTAATAAAATTACATTTCAGAACATAAGAAGAACCAGCATTTTGGTTCTCAAGCATGAAAAGATGCTCAGCTCAATACAGTGGACAAATGTCCAGTGAGACAGCCCAGCCCTCACTGTGCCGATTAGAGGTGTTGCGAGTAAGAAATATAACATGCAACACTTTTTTAAGCCTCTACGCTCCTTAGGTAAAAGTTAATTTTAAAAAGTTGGTGTCAATGTCAAAGCCAGGCCTTGCTCAAAAATGGCTCTTTAATGCTTAACAATCATTATTTAAGATACATGCTGCACAGCCTGGGTTTGCCATGAAATCTCACTTTTTTATTTCACGGAAATCAAACGAAAGCCTTCCCCCACTGTTGTAGGGTCCAATGTCTGTCACCTAATCCTCTCACAATTGCCCAAACACTGACATGCGTATGAGATTTTCTCCCTGAGGGGCTCAGAAGAGTCTCGGACATTTTTGTTCTCAACACCAAGCAGAAACCACAACTTTGAATTGATGTACGCCGGGAGGAAAGAGAATCTGCTTCTCACTCTCCTGACCATCTCACATCACCATTCCAACCTGCTGATGGTGGGGGTTGCCTGGCAGTCATAAACAATTGTCATTGCTTCCCAAATTAACACTTCTACAAATATTCTGAACATTATGTTAATTTATTTTCACTTTAGGACAAAAAAAAAAAAATTGAAGCGTTTGCAGAATACCTCAGTACATACTTTTTAATATCGGTCAAAAATATAAAAAAGAAGCCTAGTTCAACTCTTGAAAATATTGTGAAATCTTATTTCACAAGATCTGGGTGATATCAGAGAACATCTTTCATAAAACCTTTTCATATTAATGGCAAAGGATTGGTAAGTTTTACCAGTGTCCATCCAAGCAACCCCTAGTAAAACCAACAGAACTACAGCACAGGTACACTGAGGGATTCAGATTTCTTTCAGAATGAGGACTGACTCCACACTCTGGATGATATTGGGGATCCAGGAAGTATAATCCAAGACTAAACAGAAAATGGCACAGCATGATATAATTTTAATTGCATTTCCCACAACATTTCTTGCTCTAACATTAATGTTAATCAGTACATATTATGCAGCCAGTTAAAAGTCCACACGAAAGTTCAGTGAGATGCACAATCCTTCCTCATTTCAGCCCTTAAACTATTGTTCAGTTTGTTGTAGAAGTGTCATTACACCAGTACCTGTACTGAAGGGAAGGTAAAACATTTCCTACTTATAATCATCCATAACATGATTAGGGCAATTCTGGATTGCAAGTGATACACAAACCCCACAATAAATAATGCCCATGATTTTGAGATTAGCACTGCCGACAGCATTTAACTTCAGCACTGCTGCAAGGCTTTGATCTCACATCAATATAACTGACTGCAACCCTTTTGCTTAATTGCCATCTACAGAAGAATCTAATTAGACCAAGAAAAAATTGTTTTAATAGTTAATATAAAGCTTCATAAAAACAATTGCTGCTGGTTCAAGGACACAATCAATACCCCTAGTTTGAAAAATATTGTGGTTGCAATTATAACTAGACTGGCATTCAATCCATCCTCTCCCCTTTTTCATAAAAATCAGTATCCTGAAGAATGTTCCTATGGCTCTACATGCACTGTAATTTTTCACTCTTTCTCTAAATCTCAGAAAATGTGCTGTAGATGGCCCCAGGAGCAAACACAGCAAAGATGAAGTAAAACTCGAAAAAGAGCTGTCTGGTTTAATCTATGAATGTTCACAGCAAGGGCTTCGTGTAAGAAATTTGTAATCAGGATTTCCACAAATGATGGTGGCAAGGTTTCATTGGAACTGGTGTTCTTGTCATCTGCAGAGCCTGTCACAGCAACCTGCAAGCATTTGCTGTTGCTGTGATTTGAGAATCCCCAAGCATTCTGCTTCTCCCCGGTGCCCAAACACACACACTAGATCTTTCTGCTCGGAAACCACCCCAGCTTAATAGCCATGCATTTGTTATGCTCTGCAGGGAGAAGTGCAAGATCTACTGAAACAAGCTGCTGGAGTCTCAAAATGCTAACCAAAGCCCCACCAAATGAAACCTGTCCAGGATACAAGTTAGTGTGTCAATTAGGAGCAAACTCCTTGCACGGTGATGGGTAGGCAAGGGAGCAGGGGAACACCTGGGATGGAACACAGGCTGTCAGAGCTTCTAACAGGGTTCGCTTCACTCTGGGTAAACAAATAACACAGACGCTCTGGGTCTTGTTCCTTAAGCACTTTTGTGGAATAAAAATACCTCAGAAGCAGGAAAACAAAAGCTATCCTCCAGCTACCCTGTTTCTCCAGCCTTTAATTTAATTTCTATCCAATTACTCCAAGGCAATTAGCTTTACAAGGAACAGGGTGAAATTTTCATAGAAATTTCAGGCAGCCCAGGATGCTTCAGCAGATCTGCTGCCTGGTACTGACTCATGATAAGAAATGGGGATCTACACTTATCCAGGGTCCCCTGACAGAATCACATCCTGATGCTGATTCTGGTCCACGGCCCTTTAGAGGAAGAAATGCACACACAGCTGCACCTCTCCCTGCAACTGCCAGACCCCAAACAACTCTGTTAAAAACTGTTCTCTATTAAATGACAAAGTAAGTCAAACAAGGATAATAAAGTTAAACTGGTACAAAGAAGAGGAGAACCAGTTCCTTGATGTCCTCCTTGCATCAGCCAAACCCTTCAGGCAGTTTCCAGCCTAGTTTTCAGCGATGTTTTCTCACCTTTTATCCTTTCCATTCTCAAGTTTTCCTGGTGTACAGCCTGTGTATGAAGACGTTCAGAAGCATCATCTCCCAACGCACGCTCACCACGGGGGGTGATCGCACGCTTTAATCCAGAGCATCACCTCCCTACCCCAGGCAGCCCTCCTCACTGTAGTGCTTGTGAGAGACTTCAAAGCCTGAACTAATCATAATTAGCACCCTGAGATTATCATCTTCCTATCTGGGAGGGATTCTCAGTAACAGTGGGGAGCCAACACGACTGAGGCACCCACAACCCTCCTGGGACATGCTGTACCAGACTTGCCTGGCCCAGCTGGGACCAACACCAAGGCCAGGAACAGGAGCAAGCAGCACAACTTTCCCTATTCCCTAGCAAAGACCTACAGCAGAGAATCATCATTTTGTGGGGATCAGTGGGTCCCAAGGAAGAAGCAGAAGAGAAAAGGAATTATGCTGGAATAAAAAGTTTGACTGAGATTTGGACTGAAACCTTCACAGGTGAATCTCTGCTTCCACTGTCAGGCCACATCAGCTGGGTCAACGCAAAAAACACAGCGACCTCTTGCCCAAAAGGTTTAATATTAACACCACTACCACATAATATATTGTAACTTCATTATCATGGCATATTAAAATAGGCTGTTTATCTGCAAAATTTAGGGCTTGGACAGTAATCATTACCTTTGCAGCTTTTCATAAGAAACAACTAAAAAATGGCTTGCAAATCAATATGTGAGCACTTCAACAGCACACAGAAAATGTTCTTCCCCAATAATTTCTTCCTATTTTGCAATTCCAACTTCAGGTGATGGGTGTAGGGAGAATAGGGAGGGTGGAAGGCAGAGATGGGTTTTATATCAACAATGCCCATTAGCACTGATGGGAATTGCACCCATAAAGACTCAGGTCAGCGATGCTTTTCTTTACTCATTAGATAATTTCCAGCATTTTATTCTTCTGGTTTCTGCTCTCTGCCCTATAATTTCCAATGCAGTGTTTAGATTCTTCCAAAAAGCTTCATTGTGTGCTGGCTGCCATTTGCAAGTAAATAGCACTGTGATGAACTTAAAATATCTGTTTCTCCCATAATTGGTTGGTACCAGTCAGTGCAGTCCAGCAAAGGAAAAAATGAGGAAAATACATTGCAAAAAATTAGCTGATTCAAATACTTCCCAAAACTACAGATATTCCACTATGACTTCTCATTACCAGCAAAATACTGAGGAAAAAGTATGATTCTGTGTCACCAAAAATAGCTGTGCCCAGCTTGAAAACTAAGGAACAAAGACCTGTATGTACTTTACTGCATTCTGGGAGAGGAAATAAAGCAAGATCTGTCTTTTTTTCTCTCTCTGTAGCATCAGGGAAAGTTGTTCAGAGACCTCGTGGACAGAACATCAGATATGGTGTTCACAGTTCAACTGAATGTCCATAATAAAATATTTTGCCTGCAATGAAATCTGAACACCATTCATTTTTCTCTCGATTTACGTATTTATTTTTAAAGAATTTGACCCTCTGTTTCTACAAGAAAGCCTAGTGCATCCTGTCATATACCAGGGATTACTGGATCAGAGAGAAGGGGACTGTTCTTTCTAAAAGTCTGAACGTTGTTCATTAAGAGGACACAAAAAATTCAAGGCAATACATGATATGTGCAAATTGCACTGATATTCCAGGATCAGCACACCTGGGCTTCAAGTCTACCACCCAAATCAATCACTGCTGGATAATCATCCTTCAACAGAGCAATGCAGATCAATTTTGATCTGTTAAGTGCTTTTGCCTTACTTTATTACACCACTGTCTCCGGAAGAAGACAGATACTGACGTATTTTAATAGAAATTATTTGACCCAGCTCTTATAAATTCCATAAAATAATTATCCTTGTGTTGCATATAGGAGTCAATTTTGTTAAGTGAGAAGAGCATGGGACCGGGAATTACGAAATGTGATTTCTAACCTTGTTTCTGCCCCTGATTCTAACTAAGTGATTTTAGGCTAATCACTTTTATCTTTCTGTGCATCAGATTTCTCATTTTGATATTGGAATTAATAACCTGCATCTTGGTAAAGACTTTTGAGGAATACTGATGAAAAGCATTAGATATGAATCAGGCCTTATTATTAATAATAGGAAATTGCTTTGGGATCCTTGGATGATAAGAGCTATTTAAATTCAAAGAAAATATTGGGACTTTAATTGCTTCTTCTTTCAGATCCACCCCAGTTTTACTTATTCACACACTGACAGGTAAATTGAACTCGAATTATATCAGAGTGGATACACAAAGAGATAAATGTTTGAGCCCCTTGCATTATTGCTGTTGCAGCTTCCAAGGCTTTGGAACACCTGATTTGTGCTGCTCAAGATCCCACATGGCAAACATCCAAATCTCCCGCTGCTGGTGGGATATTGGGTATTAACGGAAATGCTGAAATCCCCAAATTCTTTCAACAGTCCAACTTCAAACCTTCCATTTATGCAACGGTTTATCAAAGTCATTACAATTGTGATGAAACTGCTGTTGTTTTGAAATGATATAGGGAACAAAATGTCATTATCAAGTAGTTCCACTGAGTGAAGATCAGAGCCACAGTCTATTAAAGTATTGCCATTGATTTATTCACTAATGTGCCCTATATTTTCATCTGCAAAAGCCTTTGTAAAACCCAGTGTCTATTAGTGCAATTATCCCACACAACTACTCTGCAGGGCACAGCTCATTACGGTTTTTTTTCTTTTTTTTGCTTTTAGTGCTGAATGCTGCCAGCAGCATCCGGGTACAGGAGAGGCTTCGGCGGGTGGTGACAGTGGGAAAACAATTCCAGCGCCGGCCCCAACGGGAGCCTCGCCCACTGTCTCCATAACAAACTGCAGGCAAAACAACTGCAAACTGATATTATCATCCCAGCAGCGCCCTGGGACAGAGACAGACAACAGGCATGAGATGAAACGCAAGGAATTCTGTTTAAGCACAAGGAGTTTTAATTTATTCCTTGACTGCCAGGGTAATCAAACACTGGAGAAGGATGTGGACTCTCCACGCTCAGAGATGCTCAAACCGCACCTGAACGGGGCCCTCAGCAGCGTGCTGGAGGTGACCTGCTTTAGCAGGGGGCTGGACTCCACAGGAGCCTTCCAGCCTCATCCCTCCTGTGATTCTGTGACTAATAATTCCTCTCAGATCACCAGGTTGTTGATGTGTGACCTATATTCACTACTGGAAATTAAAGAGAGCAGCTGCAAACACTTAAAACCTGGACTTGATATAAGAGTTCCTCCCCTAATAAAACACTGCAGAGAAAACTTTGGTTTTCCTGTTTACTCATCTTCCACCTGAGGGAAGTAAAGCATAAACATGGCTCTTTTTAGCCATCCTAATTTTGGCAAGACAGTAATGACTGACTTAATTACTAATCAGTTTGCATCAGAAATTAGCAGGCCAAAAGCAGAGTGCTGCATTAGAGTCACGCCGTTTAATACCCAGTATTTTTGGTATTTCAGAAATATCTCTTTTCCTCAGAATTATCCAGCCAGAGCCCATTACCTTACCACAGCACTCCCTTGCAGGAACATTATTTCTTCATTATAAACCAAATTCCAGGCTGGGAATGGGAAGAGGAAGCCACCCTGGTTGCCTGAGTCTCTATTAATGACTGCAGAAAGCCCAGGCAGCTTCTTCACACCTCTGAGAAGCAAGGAGCGCTCCATGGGAAAACAGGAACATGCTTTGTTTTGTTTAATAACAAACCAAATCAATTTGATGAGCAGTGATGGCCTTGGCCCCCGGCACTTCTGAGGAATTAACAAGCGACCCGTATTTATGGCCTAAAGCAACACTCCTCCAGCAGGGAGGCATCCAAAGCAGGAGCTGAATTTTCAGTCATATTTGCTTCTCAATGGGGAAGAAAGTCAAAATCACTAAGCAGAGAAATTTAAGAAAAAAGCTCTTTTTCCCCCCTATGAAACATTCAGTATGCCCCCTTTAGTCGTTTATCAGAATTGTGACACCAGGCTAAGCAGCCGTCATTTCTGTTCAGTGCAACTTCCACGTCTCAATGGAAATCATTTTGGAGTTCAGGACTCGTGCATTTGGTACATTGTTTTTAGAGTTCAAGATGCTTCTACAACGAAACCTGTAAATCAAAGCTCTTTGGGGCTTGAACTCCATGCCCTGTACAAGACCCTCAGTACTGCTAACACCATTCCATATTCCAAAACAAATTTAAAGGAACATGCATTTGTGGAGAAAAGAATGATGACTGCCAGTACCTAGTCTCCATATGGAAGGACAGGGACAATGAGAAGCGCACTATTTAAAAATACAAGAGGGCTGTGTTCCAGCCATAGTCAGGCACTATAAATATTTCAGCTACTTTTATAATTGGGTTCATTTAAAATACCATCTACTCCCAAAAACATTGCTTTCAAAATGCATTGTGCAGAATAACTATCATTTGTTTTGGTCACATCAAAATATCACTCAAAAAACCATTAGGGATTCTTTTTTTTTTTTTTTTCCTGGCTGTGATGCTGTAAAACAACATCTCCCCAAGACAAAAAAAAACCAAAAAAAACCAAAAAAAAGATGTTGTAGAACATATAATTCATCTTGCCTCTGGATAAAATGACTGCTGTGAAACAATCCAAAAACTTTCAGCAGAGATAAAACAATGTATATTTTTGCCAGAAAACCCAAGTTGCCTGACAGCACCTCATCTTAGCCCAATGGTTAAATCTCAGTCTCCTGGATAATGACATTTGTTCATCCCTACAAGATAGGGTTAATTATGCAATATTTTTAGTATCAATGGCAAAAATACTGCATATTTGCAATATGAATGCCATGAAAGACAACTCCTGTACAACAGCACCAAACTTCACAGAACTGTGCAATAAAGCCTTTTCCTTTGAATTCTTTGCTTTTACTGGATTAAGTGAAGATGCGAAGATGGATTTTTATCCTGTTCCTTGTGTGTGTTTGCATTTAAGTTGCATTTAATATTTTTCTGTAAGAAATCAGCAATGAGGGAGGACTGGCATTCTGAATCTGTGTGAAATGGAGTATCCAACGGCGTTTTCTTTTTGTTTGTTATTTTTGAACTCCCCATGACTTTAAATAAAGAGGAGGCTTTGTGGTTTGGATGCTATGGATTGTAACACAGCAAAAAACAGAGTCAAAAATTAGCAATTCCTCACAGAGGCTTCCAGAAGAAAGGGTTTGCTCTGCACAAGGCAGAAGTGTTAATATCCTCTGCACATTCCATTCCCCTCAGATGCTATCAACCATGGATGTGAGAAGCAAGAACACAGAATAATCTCCCAGGATTAACCCAAACCTTGGCTATAGGGACAAATCTGAAAATTCCCTCACACTTTTTTCTCTCCAAACACAAACAGGGCTGATCCATTTCCTCACGAGACGAGCCCACCATTAACATCAGCTTTTGTATGTGTGTCAGCTCTGCCTTTTTAGCACTTTCAGCCTTCGGTCTCGGTGACAGGCATATCTTTCACCATCTCTAATCTGGCAAGCTTTGCAGAATTAAGTTAAATGTGATGGCGAGCAGCATTATTTACAGCAACTGCTTTGTGAGGGGTTCCAAACGTCAGCGTTCAGGAAATGGATAAAAACTTCTTCCCCTTAGTTCAGAAACAAAAAAGTTTTGAAGTTTTAGGGGTTTTTTTAGAACTAAGACTGTGGCAGGTTGACATCACACCAGAAAACGTATTCCAGGCTCCAGTTTCTGCCTCTGTCTGGCAAGGCCAGACCTAATGAGGACGGGCATATGTTCTCTGCATGAATTGTTCCAATCCTCCTGCCCTCCCATTCACCTGCTGATCTCAGGAGCTGCCTCTGGTGCTGTGGCCAAGCCCTGGCTGATTGGGCACACCCCCTGTCCCCAGCACCTCCCCAAACAGCCTTTGTCTGTCCTGCTGCCCCAGCCAACTGTTAGGCAATGATCAAAATCAGATGATTATTGCTCCAGCCAAGAAATATTCTTCCACCAGGAATAAGAAATCACCTCCATATTGCCAGTCCCAAGGTAGGCAAGGAAAATTACATTCATTAAAAATCTTTCCATAATGACATCCTTCCTATCAAAAGGCTCGGGGATGACTGACCTTGGCGTCCAGGATTAAGGCAGCATTATTTTTCTTGATTACCAGCAGCAGAACAGTGGGGAAATTATAAAGCCATTGAGAGGATTAATACAGCGCTGATCTCTCTCTCCTGGCTCTTTATCTCAAGCGATTAAAGTTCTCCAGGAAAAGAACCCTAAAATAAAATAGCCATGGAGCATACGCCTGCTGCCATGGAGAGAGACAGTATCAGCTCCAGCATCAGCTCCCCGTGACAGCCAGGGCAGAGGTTAATTATGCATTCTGTATATGGTTTTAATCACTTTAATCAGATCACCGCTCTGCTCCATCTCAGTCTGTAACTTCCTAAAAACAAGAGAAGTCCTTTGGGCCTGGCAGTGTTTGCTTTAAGCCAGGGGAGGGGAGGAAGAGGAGGGAACACGCTGCATTAGCCACCAACAAAAAGAGATGGTGCAAAACCTATCGGCTGGACACGCAGACTGAGCCTGGCCATTGGTGTGAGCGGGGCACCAAGAGGTCACACGAGGGACAACGAGGTCCCTTCCTGCTTTAGAGACACCCAGAGAGCTGCCCCAGACGCTGGCACAAAGCACATCCCCAGCACACACCCTCCACCTTTGTCTCTGCTTCCAGAGCCTGATACCCCAGCAAAAGCAAAGAAAAACAAGGGGAATAATTGCACAGCAACAGGAAAAGCCACGGTGAGAGAGACAGAACAGACAGGTTGGAAATCACAGGACTCAGAGCTCCACGACGTGGGAACAAAGGATTGCTCCTTTCAGAACTTCAGCCAGGGTTATCATCAGCTCTGCTCAGGGTTCTGTGCTTGCATCTTACGCAGACAAATCTCTCATTTATGGACATTTGATTTGAAAAGAAAGAGTTGAATAGGCCTTTTTTATTATTTAATTAAGGAATATTGGCCCTCAGGAGGAAAGGAGGAAGTGCCATCTGTGGAATGGAGTGGGAGAGAAAAATCTGTCTTTGTTCCCTTTGGAGCATACAGAGAAATTGTTATACTCTATTTAAATTATTTTCAAGCTGGGTGGCATGAGGAGAGCGTTCAGGCTTCTCCCCAGCAGCCAATATTTATTACAACATAAAAAATGTCAAACATGGACGGGTTCTAACTTTGAACAAAACGATCCCTGAGCCAAAGTGATCCTCATTACAAGGCTCCCTCACATCGCCAGACAGCACTTTAATCCAAGGCCACACTTCCCCTGCCAGATACAGTTTCCAGGTTACTTTACTTTTATATCAGAAAGCAGAAACCCAAGAACATCAGTCAGTCCCAAATAAGCTCCTTTTACAAAAACGTCCAAAATATTTGACAATTCTTGTGGACTATTCTGCAGTGTTTTATCAAGCAAAGAGAGTCTTTAAAACAAATCTATTTCCTTTCATAGAAACCCATAAATTCTTCTCTATATAATGCTTTGGATATACCTGGCTATACACAAGGGACTCAAAGGGTTTGAAGATAATTTATTAATTTTATTTTTAAATCCAGCCATCTGGAGCTATAAACACATTTAAGTGAATTACATAATAAGACCAATATCTAACAAAATCCTCCCATGCCTGCCCGGAGAGCTCCATCATACAAAAACCCAACTCAGCCGTAATCCTAAAGCTGTCATATTCTGTTGGTCTCAATTTTTGTCCCAGGTGCATGAAAAAAGCCCACATTTGAATTGCTTTTAGTTCTGTTTTTAATTCGTAATCAACCTATACGTTTACCTTGAAAAAATATCTCGTATAGTCCAATAAAGAACAAAATAAATAAAAATCATGTTTTGGAAGTGAGGAAACGAGGAGCAGGAAGAAGACCTGCCACAGACACTTTCCTATGCCTGTTTCTAGGGAGAGTTTCAAGTCTCTCACCTCAAACCTTCTCAGAAACACCTCTGGCCTCAACATCTTCCCGTGCACAGCTGGAGAGTGAGGTTTCTTTAACAATTATGGAGTACCCAGGTACCCAAGGGTGGCCCAAGACAACGTCTGCTCACTGTCTGACCACGGATGAAAATGAACACCAAGAAGAGGAGACAGCATTTTAGCAACACCTGTTTTTCTACAGAAGCTCACAGTTATAAGGAAGGAAGTTTGATCCACTTTAGAATAGAGTTCTTCACCTGTGTATGTTTGAAGCCAAAAAATCTGAACCAGCTGGAAGTGAAAGATTTAAAATTTAGTTTTCAACATTAGTTGATTAAAGAAAAGACTTGACCTTCCAAAGAAAATTGTAAGATGAGAGCATTGGTCTCCAGTTTATCCCCAGAGTCTGGGGGAGCTGACAGAAAGAGATCAGGATAATTCCAGGGTTCACTCAAAGCCTGAGTTAATAAAGACAGGGTCACTTCCAAATGTCACCATCTCTTTATGCAACAAGCACCACTGGAGTTCTAAGATAAAAACACTCCCAGCTCAAAGGTTTTACAAGTTGATATTATCCCTACCAGAAAAATCACTTTGGAGCTTAGCAAGTAATGAAACACCTTTCAAAAGCAACTTAAGAAGAGAGGAGGCAATAGCAGGGAAAACAACCTTGTTCTCAGCCAAGAGGCTGTTTTCAATAAATAAAACAAACGGCAGAACAAACCCTATTGCACAGAGAATGACCTTTCAGCAAGTCTAACCTTAGTTCAGTGTAAAGGAAATTAAAGTCTCTGGTACTGATGCAGGCATAGTCAAGAGCATCTTGTGCTGGCAGCAAGAATTCCTGTTGCTGGTTTACTTCTGACCTTTTGCATCCAGTAGGAGAGGAAAGGAGAGAGAAGGGAGCCCATCTGGATTTCCTGTAGACAAGATGTCTGTTCACATACATCATGACCCAAGCTGGTAAATAAAGAAACCTTGGCAAGTGGTGGTAAGCAAAAACCTGTCCTGCTGATAGGATTTCACCAGGAGAGGCAGCAGCTCTGAATAAAGTCCCCATTCTCAATAATCTGCTCATTGTCTCTGGGGGAAATCAGATTTTACATTTATTTGCCCTTTGGTTACCAGAGGAGCAAACTGACTGCAGACTGTCCTTCTGTCCAAGCCATTAGAAAAGTGGCCTTTCAAAGCTGGCTTCCCTAAGAAATTTTCATCTCTTTAGACGACATTTCTCTGAAATTCTGCCTGTCCATTAACACAGGACTGGAAGCTGGCCCTGGCAGAAGATCCCTCCTTCCCACCAGTTCATTGTCTATTGCAATTTGCTCCCTTCCTTGAACTAAGTGCTCTGGACATTTCTTCAGCTCCTTCGACACCTCAGCCTGTGTGAAACACTACTGCAGCCACCCTGCTCACGTAGATCCTTTCCATCAATAATTCCTGAATCCAATGAGAAATGATAGTTATGAAGAGGTGGAGGAATTTTTACAACGTTTTCAAGATAGCCGTGATCAGTAAGAGTTCCAGGTCAACGACCCAAAGGAATCCACAATGGATACATCCCTGGAGAAACTCAGTTTTTAAAACTAAGATTCCTCAGTCCCTGTATTTCCTGTATTAAGAACCTGCATGGAAAACTGCTAGAATAACATGATCTCCTTTCTTCACAGAACAGTTCCTCTCAAATATTTATCCTAATGGTGCAACACCTAACGGGGCCTTTGGATGACGCAAAGGTAAGAATGTTACTACAGGCACAGCAGGGCCAACTCTCTTCTCATGGTAAATCCACAACACCTTCTTAATGGTCCTGGATCCTTTTGCAAACCCATGGCAACACCCACGCTGCTGAGTGGTCTGAGAACAAAGCACATCTGCACTGTGCATCCAAACCAGGTTTTAGCCTGAACTTGCTCAGTCCTTCCGTCGCTGTGAGCGGCACTAACGGCGAGGAATGGCACGACAAGTTCAGGAGGAAAGCAGTAGTAGCTTAATTAATTATAATCATTTTTTTATAGCAGGGTTCGCAAAGAGTGTGTTGAATGGCATAAGACAGTTGGGTGCTCGGCCATCCACCCCCTGAGGGGATTGGTCAAGCTCTGAGACACTTATTCCAAAATATCAGAAAGCCAGAACCATAACAATCCTGCATAACAAACCCAGGTGCAAGATAAAGAGTTAGTTTACAAAAACCCACAGCAGCGTTTTCATAGCTTCTGTGAGAGCCGCAAAGTTCTCACAGAACACTGCAGAAAGCTGAAAAGTTTCTCTACCAAAGCTTCTCAGCATCCACATCCTTCAAACACACCAAGAAATCCTTCCCTGTGAGGGTGGGGAGGCCCTGGCACAGGGTGCCCAGAGAAGCTGTGGCTGCCCCATCCCTGGAAGTGTCCAAGGCCGGGTTGGATGTGGCTTGGAGCAACCTGGGACAGTGGAAGGTGTCTCTGCCCGTGGCACGGGGTGGAACTGGATGAGCTTTAAGGTCCTTTCTAACCCAAACCATTCTGTGATTCTGTGATGAGGCAGCTTTATCTCTTGCTGCTTAAATAAAGTTCATTTTTCTTAACAAGACAGTTTTAATCTCATTCAACTGAAAATTCTGTTCAACTGTATTTAATAAACCCAGTACTACCCAGAGACACATATACTACACAGAAATGATACCATTTATAGGAGTAAGTTATATGGCACATTTCTCAAAGTCAGTGATTGGTGACAGGCTTGTACACTGCTCATTAATAAAAAATAAAGGGATTGCTCCTGCTGGATACTACTAAGGTTTCTTGTTTACTTTCCCTTCCAATTACTGTAATTGACCTATAACTCACTGGAGTTCTGGGCATTTATTCTAAACTTTGCACAGAATGCAGCAACAATCCTTCAGCATGGCAGCTAAATATGTCAGGATTAACATTCTGCTAAATATTCCAAGAGAAATTACACTAGTGTTGTAAGCTGGGGGTTTATGAGAGGTTTTATGCAATTTGTGGATTCTGATCACATCTGGGACAATATTAAAGGGCAAGTAAAGGTCTATCACAAATCTGTGTTTATCTCTCTGCTAAGCTGAAAATAAAAATCCGACCAAATCTGAAAGTCTGGTTTGGGAAAGAATTATGCAATATTTTGCTGTATTTCCGTAAGTTTATCTCATGTGATGTCAAACAAAACATCAATAACTTGAAGTAACTCTGCTTGGTACAACCACAGGGTAATTAGACCGTTTGATCACACAGGGATGCTCCTCCATCCCCACTTTCTGCAAAGTTTTTCTCATATGGTAACTTAAACATCAGTTCCTGCCTTCTAGAAAGATTTCTTTTTTTTGATCACCAGATATAAGGACCCGAGATGTGCTTAGACAGATCTGTAGATGAGACTGTCTTGAAAATCCAAACTAATTTTAAGCACAGGTAGCAAAAATCCTCTCAGCACTAGGACTCGCAGGGTGCACCACACAGCTGTTGGGAAACAGCCTCCAAAGCTCCACAGCCAGAACTTGTTTGACAGCTGTGGATTACAAACCTCTTCCAAAACTGGCCTAGCAAACATCTACACTGCACCCTGCAACCCCCTGACAATTTAGTAGCTGCCTCAAATTGTTTTTCAAAGCAGATTTCTCCCTTTGCATAGCGATGGAATAAACACAAACTCTTCTAATTCAGTAATCAGGACAGATAATTACATCCTCTTAATTGTTTTCTTTTTCCAGCTTAGGTTCATGTTGATGGGAGATGGTAAAATTAGTCCACGAGCCATCTGAAGTTTGCCACTTGCTGATTAAAGCCTTAATTGATTCAGAATGTTTTACAAATCAATCTCTGAATTACTTCGGGATCATGGTGGCATATTGTAAAAAGGAATTCAAACACACACACTCCCCTTGTGAATGAGAATCACATTCCCATAAATCCTTAACTGCATAAACAACTTGGTTATGTTGTTTCAAAATTCACTGTTTGACAAATTCAGAGGAAAACGGCAAAATGAAAATTGCCTAAAATACAACCTGCTGTGACTCACAGAGGATTCTTATTTCTTAAGCTTACTTTGCAATTTTTGAAAGGATTGCAATGATACAATCTTGAGGGGGAAAAAAAAGTAAAAAATAAAACTGTCCCCATCTTCTGCAAACTCGTAAAACTGATCTACAACCCGATGCATTCTGAGCCAGATGTGTTTTTCTGATTCAATGCACTCCTTCCCTCAGTCAGGATCCACACTTTTCACTGAGATTTTATATTCCCTATCATGCAGTTCTGGTGAGCTTTGCATGTTTCCAGAGACTGCTACCCAGGATTTCCTTCTGAAACAGATTTTAAAGTTCTCTTGGTGATCAAGGATGAAAAGCAGAGATATCTTACATTGCTCTTAAGGGCTTATCAAAAGGAACAACTCTGGCTGTAAGGACAAGCCCCTCCCTTCCCAGTGCTGAATTTGCAGAGGTCAGAGTGAGCATTAGACAACTTTGATGTCTCTCTTCACCCAGAATTGATCGTTCACTTCAGCTCACCTTTGTCTCAGTCTAACCGCAGGCTCACTACATTTGAGGACATGGAGACCACTTAAAACACACCACTGTGCCCTTAAAAAAAGAAAAAGGGGGGCTTCTGTCCTATATTTCAAAAGCTGACAGATTTCACAAAACATCCTATTTTTTACAACACACACTGTCTATAAAAATTGTGTTCCCCCTTGTTTTTGTAGCAGCTGTGTCTGACAAACACAACTGGATGCTGGAGTGAGCTGGATTGGAGAGGTCTCCAGTACAGGCCAGTGTTTTGCCAGGGACCATTTCCTCTGGAGGCAGGAGGGTGGGCAGCACAGACAGGGTTGGTGTTTGCTGTTTGCACTCACGGACAGAACTTTCCACAGATCACACACCTTTATGCCTCACCATAAAGGTTAAATTTACTTTGGGAAATTCTTATTAAAAGATGCAACTGACAAACTTCTATGATACAAATATTACTCAGGTAATTCATATTCACTTCTGATGAATATTTAAAGAACACCACTCAGTTAAGGATAAGGATTTATGACAAACACACCATCTCCAGCATTAACACACAAATGAGGTTTGTGCTCCCCGTTCCGCTGCTGTGCTGTGCCATGAAGCATCTGTAAATATGGTATTAAGTTACTAAAAAGCCATCAAAGTTGTTTGTGACATTGTGAAGTGAAACTGAAATCAAGTACCTGAGTCACACAAACCAAATAAGGACTCCTTAAAACTCAGTCTTTTAAAAATTGCAATAAAGTCTTGTCAGCTGACTTCATAAGCCTCCTCCTGAAATACACAGAAAATAGCTTTATTACTTTAAAAGTAGCAAAATGCAGTTCTCAAAGGAAGTTGCCCTAAAGAACCAGCGTGTGCAAAGGCTGCAGGAAAACAGCTTGGTCATTATTCACAGTAAGCTCATAACTTGTATGCTTGAAGTCTCACAACTCAGAAATATTTTGACAAAATTAAAAACACCCCCTCTTGTATGTGCAGTGAAAGAACGAACCAAGAAAAACACTATCTACCTGCATCTGCTAGCCATAAACTCGAGATAAACAGTGTTACTGCATCCCTCTCACAGCTGCCACACTAATTAGAGGTCTGTCACTTCTTCCATTACAAACATGCTCCGAAAGCATTTGTAACAACCTTGTAAAAAAAGATTTATCTGTGAATTTTAAGAATTCCACTGCTTTCTCCACTTTTAAATCATCCAAAAAAGCCCTCCTCAAGTAGCCTAGCTGACTGCAGTGACACCATTACAAGCTACAGCAAAAATGCACAACCACCCCAGACTTGTTTGTTCAGAATGAATTCTGCATTATGCTCAGCAACTCAGCAGTTACTACAAGTCCTAAAAGATCTGCCAGATTCCATATTTCACCCCGTTAGACTCTGAGGTGCAAATCCCCCTGTTCTGCAGTGGGCACACAGAGCTGCCAGCCACAATTTCATCAGAGTCTTCCTCTCCTCACCACCTCCAGAGCAGGGCTGTGTTTGCTGATGATGCCATGGCCCACAGCACTACTTTTAAAAGCACCCCAGGCCCTCCAAGTTAAAACACACCACATCAATCACATGAAAGAAGTGATCAATATCCTCCCCCAAAAGCAAGTGGCAACTGTTAATCCAAACTCTATTAAGATGCTTTCAATATTAAGCAGCCTGGACCCACTGGCTGTGCTTATGTTTCACACAAGACACTGCTCGAGTTAAAATTTAGAGAAGAGCTAAATTTAAATGTCATCTTGAGGGTGGAAAAGCACAATACTGACTTACTCTAATTCAGTGCTTCTTTCAGTAGAAAAAATCCTCATCTTTAATCCCCCGTAACAACTTGGGCATTGGCTATTTGCATTCCTTGTCTTTCCACAGTTAAAGGGAAGTGTTGAACATCTGGTTAAACCTCCTCTCCCTTAAAAAACACACCTGTTGCACTGACAAGCAATCAACCAAGCAATCAAGTCGAACAGTTTTTTGAAAAGCTTTTAAAGTACTTGCACAGTACAAAAAGTTTATTAAAATACTAGCAAGGTACAGATGCTTTTGTCACTGAGGTCACAGACCAGTTCCTAAGCTAACAAGGTTAGAAATCCGTGTAATTGTAGTGGAATGAGCAGAAATCTCTATCAAATTTACCAAGGGAATACCCATAAGTGAAAGAATATTAACTTATATGAAGAATCAATATGCAACAAAACCACTGACATTACAATGACCACAAAATTCAGGTAAGCAGAAATATTGTCTGAAGGGGAAAGTGCTCCTCAAATGATTAAGAAAATGACCCCTGTTGCACCAAAGATAATAAACAATAATTGCAAAGCACATTTATATAAATCTTCAGAATCAATCCCATGGTGTTTTACAGTTTAAGAGCAGATTAGATAGGTCAGCATGATGTTTGAGATCAATACAGTAATAATATATTGAAGTATAAGCAACCATACCAAACTCTATTTGAAAGCATGAAATTGGTCCAAAAGTCATGAGTCCATAATCACAATATGCACGAGAAAACCAACCCTCAGGCTCCAAGTTCACAAGCTATTTAGACATATGCGAAAGCACTCTGCACTTGTATTAAAATTAAGTCAGCAGGGCTCAAAATGAAGACATTTGTTTTTCAGTTTTCTTTATCTTTGCTTGCATCTGAAGTTTCCAGTTTAAATCATGGAACAAAATGAACCTTAGATTTTTCAGCTAAAAAAAACCAAAACAAACTCCTGTATAACCTTTACCTTGTGAGATTAAGATCACCAAATGAAATTAAGTCACTTTACAGTATTTCTTGGCCTTGTTCCAGAGCGATGTGGTAAAGAAACATTTGTTATAATCACTTACAATTGGAAAAGAACAGGAAAAGATTGCTGTGAATGACACAGCACTGCCTGGCACAGGGGACTCTGCAGAGCCATCACTGCTCAGTGACAACAGCCACGGACCTGGGGTAAAGTTCTGCATAAAAGAGGAGTGAGGTGCACTGAGTTCTCTGCACAGAGGAATTCACAGCCTAGAAAAGGAGATATTTAGTTCCACCTCCTTTAATACAATACACCCACTTGAATTCTCTTGCTTGCTGGGGTTTTTTTGGTTGGTTGGATGGGCTGGGGGGGTCAAATGAGCATGGCATGCCTGCAAGAACCTCTTTTCATGCCATTATCCTCAGCATATTCACTTTTTTGGTTTCATGGGCCTTTTTAGCTTGCTTTTACTGACTTGATTTAATATTCATAATCACCTTGAAAAGGCCATCTGCAATTTAATCACTCACTACCAATTACTTTCTTTAATAGCTCTGACAGTATCACTCACAGATACCCGATAAATCCACAAGGATGGCTGAAGGCAGCACAGGCTTTGCAGTTCCTCTCCCAGCATTCGCAGAAGGTACAACACGGCCGCCTTTTTAAGCCTTCACCAAGTCTCTACTAAGTCAGGTTTATGAGCAGACCAAAATGCAGCCACGTGGAGTGAAAAAGCAAAATTTTCTTTTTATCCCTCCTTAGTGCGTAAGGAATGAGTGGGGAATAAAAGAGAAACACCAGACACAACTACTGTTTTTCCTTCTCTATCCAACACATTCTCCACTGCAGTATTTTCCCTACACACAAACAGCAGAAGCTACTCATCCTCAGCTTGTAGAGATACTTAACAGCAAACAGAGCCGGACAAAATTTAGTAACCATTTTGCACAAATAGGGCCTTGGAGACCAGGACTTTGTGTGCATTTTCCTGGTTGCTGTGCTCCATTCTTATCAGAAAGCTTGCAGTCCTTTAAAGACGTGCTGTTTAACAATGATGTTTCTCCAGTATTAGAGGAGCTGTAAAACTTTGTTCCCACATTCCATACATAGAATGATTTATCCACCCTCAAAAGTAATCCATAATCCCAAACTCTGCCTTTTTTAAGGGCTTGAAAGTGTTGACAAAAGTCTGCACATGAAAAGAAAGCCGTGTTTCCATCACCTTATAGCACAGTCTATAGGGAAAAAAAAAAATCAAATTTTGGATTGCTCCCATGTCTAAAACCACTCCCCAGCTGCACACAACAATATGTGAAACCGAGCAGCACAAAACCAAAGGATAACAAACATCCTGGATTGGCAATTTACAGCTCCCACGGTACAGCCGTGGGGACAGGAAATCAATGCAGCTTTTACATACATCAGGTGAAGCAACCCAGGTTACGGCCAGGTCCGAGTTCCTCTTCCTATTACAAATGGGGTAGGAATTATTCTAAATTACTTTAAAATTCATAGCAAGTCCTTACTAGAATCTAAAAAGAATATTTATGGCTATACAGATGACCTTGAATCTTGCCTGTCCCGACTCTCCAGTGCTTGGGTTGCAGTTGTAATCACTATTTTTCCATTTTTTTTCCATACCCAGGCTGTTGTCTGCACTCCCACAATTACTTGGACAGATCACGTCTATCTGGCAGAAGGATGAGAGAGACATCCGAGGGTTTTCCATTCTTATTCAATTTTCCTGCTTTATGATGTATATTGAGAAGAAATTAAAAACATCTTTAATATGAAGAACTTTAAAAATGATAACCCTCAAGCAACCATATGTCTGTGAAAGCTGGAGATGAAAATTAGCTTTTGTGAAGACACTGGGAGGGCGGCTCTGCCACGCAGACCTTTGGCAAGTGCAAGAATCTTCAGGATATATTTAGGCTTTTGCAGTAACTCAGTGCAGAACATACTCTACTAAACATCTGTTTTGACCATATTTACTACTAGATTGTTTAGAAGACATTTCAAGCTTGCCTAACAGGACAGTTCAAAGAATACTATTGAACAGACCCTAAATTATTTCTTTTACAGATATAAAAGTCCTTCTCCTATGACTAAAAAAAAAGCCTCAAACACCCTACAGGCTGCAAATTTATCCAGTTCATAATAAATAAAATGCTTGTCACTGTTTTCCTAAGCAAGAGCTTGGTATCTCTTAACTCTCTCACTCGCAGACAAGCCAGGACAACTTGTCTCACTGCAGACCAAGACAGAGCTGTCACAGCCATAAATCAGAGAATGATTGATTATCCTGAGTTGAAAGAGACCCACAAGGATCACCAAAATCCAGTTCTTGGATGTTTTTCTTTAAATGGGGGTTGTTTGTTTGTTTTTCCTCAAAACAGCATATTTAAGCTCAAGCTCACTTCAGTGAGTTACAGGCTCTTTCTCAGTAAAAATCACCTTCAGAAAGTGTTTGGCAACTTCAAATAAATGAGAATTATACTTTAAATACATCCCACTGTGTAAAGATGGGAATCAAAGCAAAATACTTCAAGTCAGCTCCTTGGAGAACTCTGGGAGTTTGGCACAGCAGAAAGGGACTTAGAAGAAACCAGGAGTTAATGTTCAAAAGGGGTAAATTGATACACCAGTCTCCAGTAGCTGTTCCTTCTAAAGCTTCAGCATTATGATCCTTACAGGAACTGAAATGCAAAGCCCTTTACAAATGCCTACAAATCACTGGGCTTCTGTCTGCTCTGGGAGCTTTTAGACAGTGCAGTCAGATCTGGGGTGTACAGGATAAAGAAATAAATAGCTCCAGAGAAAAGACTGTTTGCCAGACTGACAGGCCCGGGAAGCTGCCAACACTGAATGTTGTTTGACTTAAATCTTCTCAGTTTTATGATTTCTATTACTGTTATTATATTATTCATCTATATATTCATTTTTATGGCATTATCAGTACGTATTAAAAAGCTTTTCCAAGATCCCACAGTAGTGCTTAAGCTTACAAGTATGGACAGGAGCTACTACTCTCATGCTAACAATTAGAACTAATCATGAGCACAAAGTACTTACACGAGAGTGAGAAAATTAGTTCACTTATCACTGCACTGAAATGGAAAAGAGAAACTAAATAGAAATATGTTCATGATAGAACGTGGTTAAACTGGAATTGGATTATACTATCAATTTTACCATTTCTGCCCATGAAAGATGATTCAATCTCAAGTAACCAGCATCATCTTTTTATGTCTGATCAAAACAATGTTTATTTCAACAGCTCCCTTTCATCTTATTCCACTCTGAATTATTAGTACAAGATTGACTGGAGAAAAACACGGATCAAAAATGATACTTTCTTTGTAAATTTTACAGTATTATTTAAAAACACTGTAGGTGGACCAATGAGATTGAAAAGTCTGTCTGTTGAACCAGCAATACTTTTCTGTCTAGAAAAGTTTTCTGGCATTTCTCTTCTGCTGATCTTCCAACAAATCATCGCAGTTTGTTCAAGATGGCATTTTCCTGGATGGCATGTATAATTGATGGGTGTCACATTTTATAA
Organism: Struthidea cinerea; assembly: GCA_013397865.1. Lineage (NCBI taxonomy): Eukaryota > Metazoa > Chordata > Aves > Passeriformes > Corcoracidae > Struthidea > Struthidea cinerea. The sequence goes on along the minus strand of VZTI01004947.1, from coordinate 1,548,548 downwards.
AATGATTGCAAGGTAAATTCAATTTTCCCTTTTCCTTGTTTGTGTCCTCTAAGAATCCCTTATCTCCACATATCAATTACCAAGCAGTGACAGAGATAGGATACAAATCACTCCGATGAATGTAATAGCAAAAGTGATTAGAGATAGGGAGAGATTAATTGCATGTGTCAGATATAAATAAAGGGTTTAGGAGACAACCCAGGATTTGGAGCCTCTGTGTGTGCGTGCATTCCAGATCTCTCACAGACACTATAACCCTCCCCAAACCTTATAAACAGACAAGTGTAACAAGAAGCCATGTTAAAATAATAAGTTTGATTATAGAAACCTCACCATTTGCCATTTTTTCACAGCAACATGCATAATGTATGTGCATCTGCTGAGGGAACAGACTCAGTTTGGGTGCAGTTCTGTAGTTTCACCAGCCAGTGAGGAGTCCCCATAACAACAGGGTTGTTCTGTTGTACTTGGGAGAAAAGGAAATAACTATTCTTCCCATAAACCCCACATTTAAAGCTTCATTACATTTGTTGATGCGTTATGATGAAAATTAAGTGCCAGATATTGGAACAGGTTTTATGCTGATTTAGGCTGTTTAAATTCTCTTTAATAGTAAGACCAAAAGAATCTTACAGAAAGTTCATTTTACCATCTTTTCAGGTCAAAAGCTACCAGCAGAGGAGACCCTGCTTGCCTGGGGAAGAGGCTGCAGCAGATGCACCAAGTGTGGCACTACGTTTTATCAAAAATAGTCCAGAGGAAGATGAAACTGGAGACCAACAAATATGTCTGCTGTTTATCAGGAAGAACACTGATAGAATATTTGGAATCCCCTCCTTGCCCCCCAAAAAAGCTTCAGCTGCCACAGAGGTTTCTTGGCTCACTTTTATTATTCCTGCAGTTTAGCAATCTATCATTTTAACCACAGGTTTCCTTCTCTATTACTCCAGTTAAAAGTGAGCAAAGTTTTCCTTTAAGGAAAAGAAAGGTAGACAACTACAGAAGAGATCTGGCTGATGCTTTAGAAAAAGCTAACAGTGAAATTTGGAGTCCAAGAAGGCTGATAAATCCTGAACATCATCTGTTACTTCTTTGTAATGCATATAAAATCAGCCTACACTGCAGTACAGTGTCACTTTTGCAGTAGATAATAGGGTAAAGCACTGAGAATATCAGCCTCCACTGAAGTTCCTAGCTCTGGATAAAGCTTAAACTAACATTTGTTCCAATATATCAAACCCAAATCTTTAACGCTAAATCAATTTAGTCCTTTTCCTTACATTAAAATGCGTTTGACTTAAACACATACATACATCTCAAACGCATGGTTAAGTTGCACTCTAGTCTCGAAATAAGAAAAAAGACCCCCATTTAAAATGTATGTCCTTGAGAACAGAGCAAGAACAGAAGAAAAAGCACTTTGACAGGATTTGACCAGGGTATTCAAGATGGCTTTTACACAGAACATGCCCTTAGGGTTGAGTGTTAAACCCCAAACACTTCTACAGTCTCCCTCAAATTCACATTTTGGATAACAGAGGATTGTAAAGCGCCACTCAAAGCCAAAGGCTCGCATTTGCTCATGGAACCCCACCACGATTTCCTTCCTGGGAATCCTGCTTGAGAGAGCAAAACCACTGAGGAAACGGGAAAGAAATGTGATCCTTTCAAAGAGTGGCTTAAAACCAGTGCACAGAGGTTTGGGCTGTGCCGTGTTGGACTTCCCCAGTATTCGGTCGCAGCCTCGGGCAACCAGGTACAGTCATGGCACAGAAATGCAATTTCATCTCATCCCATACTCCTTCTTTTTCCCCTCACTGAAATAACACCAAAAAGTAAAAAAGGCATCATAGAAGCACTAAATTCACCTCCACAACACTGACCCAGAGAGGCTAAAAGAAGTCAATTCTCTTGGCACGAACTAAAACCAGTTTGAAAGGCTGCAGAGCTTGTGTGAATTTGACGTCAGAACAGAAATATCTGTTCCCTGGGGGTGCCAGCCCATTCCTTTTTTCCTTTTTCCTGCCTACACCTGAAAGCTGGGACTGGCTATGAAAAATTCATGCCTTTTGTGCTTCAAACATATCCATGAAGGATCCTCAGCATCTGCTGGCTTGAACGCACCCTGATGGTTAATATGAAAAATCACGTTAGTGAAATGCTCTCTTCCAGAGAGGAAAATGTCTGCTCAGAATCTTCTGAAAACTTATCCTCTTACCACACCTGACAGAAGGATGTCAAGAGGAACATCCTATCAAACACACCGACAGGTAATGGGGCACTTTCCCCCCAACCTCTTTCTTTCCTGACAACATAAAGAATATTTCATTCTTACAGACACTAGAAGTGACCTAAATGTCCTGTGCAATCATGAGAGCTTTCCTTTATAGCTGAAAACCAAACAAACAAGAACTTTGAGGTAAATTCAGTCCCTGTGAGCCTGAAATGGGACTTTTGCCTTCTGTAAAATTTTATGTCTTGATACATTAGGTTGAAGAACAAAATAGGCACCAAGCAGGGACAAACAGGGTCTATTTAGCCTCATGTCAATGTCTGCCATAACAGAATAAAATTCTTCTGGTTGCAAGTGGAAGTTGGGCAGAACAACACGACACCCTCATACTTTAAATTAATTGCAAGGCAACCAAGCCAGGAGTTTAATTTTCAGTCCCCAACTTTTTTCTTTCCCTACTATTTTATTTTTTTTTTAAGCATTGCCAGTGCCCAAGGGAAAAATTTATCTTCGTTAAATGATAATTGGCTTTATTATCTTTGACTCTTCAGAAATGCTGGCTGGCAAGGTTTTTAAAATTTTCATCAATCTTGTTTTCTGTTTTCACAAAGCCTGCATCAGAAAATGACATCAGGCTGCAGAACACTCTGTATCTCCTGGTGTTACCAATAGGTCTGGAGACTATCTAATTTACTAATAAATCTATTGGAGCGACATGCATCTCAATATTTCACAGCTTAACAAGGAGGTGCAGGAGCAAGGCCCTGGATTGCAGTTCCGGACGATTAGCGCCACAAAACCAATTGAAGCAGGAGCATCTAAACTGTCACAACAGCTTACACACACCCACCTCCTGCAAACCAGCCATTTAAATCATTTACTGAGGCCCACATTTTTCATAAAATGCTGCAACCGGACTCAGAAAAAGCCAAACACACCCTTAAAAGTTTCCAGGAGTGGGCCAGTGGCGCTCACAGAAAGCGTTGCACTGAAGTCAATAACGGAAATATCTCATCAGGGTTTTGCCAACTTCTTCCCAAGTGGCTCCAGAGTCTGGCCACAGCATCACATCATAAAGTGGAAGGACATGGATTGAGTAATCCTGCGGGGAGTAGCTCAGCCAGCTCCTCACAGCAATAAAAAGCTCCCTATGAATCTTTTCCCCCACTTCAACTCTTGACTTACATACTAAAATCTCTCATGGTTTCATTAAGAAGCTCTAAATGTCCCTGCTCCCCTTTTACCCTCAAAAAACCTTCATGCAAAAGTAGCACAGCCAACAGCAAAGTACCATGTACTAATTTTTTTGGTTTGCTTTGGTGTTTCTGGGGGCTTTTGGTTCATGGGGATTTTTTATCATTACTTTTGGAGATTTGGGGGTTTGAGGTTTTTTTGTTTGGTTGGATTTTGTTTGTTTTTAAGTTCCATACTACAACCAGAAGAGTTGTGATGCAGTTTCAGAGACATTTAGCTGTTACACTGAGAATGGCCTTCAAGGAAATAAGGGTTTTTTGATGGCCTTACTGGAATGAACACTTCAATCTTTAGGTGCCCTGCCAACACCGGTAAGATCAAAGAATGTCACTTTATTCCCTCACAAGCCACAATCCTTTGGATTAGACCTGACCATCTGTGCTGCAGGGCATGTCTGGCTGTGGGAGAATGGGCACAAGAAAGAAAAAGCCTAAATAATTAAGGATCCATTTACAATACCATCATCAAACCTATTGCTCAATAGATGGAAACAGGAAAACAACATTTAGGATTTTCCAACTGTTATTACTGAAGAGCAGTATTCACATCCCAAAATCTTGTACCGGCCCAGAGATAGATTAATTCTCACACCGCTCCCATCAAGTTAGGAAGTTCCAGCAATGGAGTTAATACTGAAACCCTCCCAAGCAGCAGTAGTGAGTTCTCAACAAGGAGTGAGTAATTTGAGTTAAAACCCAAAACGAGCGTCGTTACTATTTCCACTGCCAAACTCTCGACTTTCAGACTTTCTGATTTTCCAAGCCAAAATCTGTGTTATTTACATGAAAGCTTTGACATATGGTTAAAAAGAGGAAAAAAAAAAGTGGCAGGATTTTCATTAGTGTAGTACACAGTTCAACTCATTTTAAGACATTTTAAATTTAGGACTAATTTATGACATCTCACACTAATTTCAGATGTGACGTTATTCCCAATATGCTGCCTGTGGGACATAATTTTTATTTCCCCAGAGCTTGTCACCTCAGAGATGATCTAATCCTCCTGAAATCAGTGGAAAGCAGTCCACTTGAAAGAAACAACCATGGTTCTCAAGCATAGCTGGGTGGGTCTCATGTTGTGTCACATTCAGACACACGGGTTTAGGGCAGGCATGTAGAACACGGGTGTTCAGCCAAGCTGGGGACTCAGCTGTTGAGGAAAAACACTGCTCAATATTTGGATCTGCTCACAGAGTGACCAGATCTACTGGGAAATCAATCTTTAGTGCCTTTGCACCAAGGGTGTGTAAGGACTGAGCTGGCACAGTGATGGGGATGCAGCCTGTACCTGAAACACCCAAATGTCCCCAAGAGCTGAGCATTCCCCTAAGCCCTGGCATTTTGCTGCCTTCATTTCCATGTGTGGCCAACCTCAGAACATGGAGAAAAAGTAAACCCAAGCACAGCCAAAGCAACTCTGACAAGCCTGCAGGCTTTCTCTGGGAGCTGTTTCCCGACTTCCCTGCATGTTTGCAATCAGGGGCGATGGGTGGGTGTGAGACTTCACAATGTTGGACTCAGTGAGCTGCAGTTTAGACTGACAAGAAACAAAATGTCTTTACTATTAATACTCAGAGCCCCATGAGAGAATTCAATGTGACTGGGGCTTTTAGACTGCTTTTGAAACATGTTCAGCATCCTCTAATCTCTTCACATCACATGTATCAAATATAGTTATTAATTGAAGGACAGTTCAGTGTATTTTCCAGGCAGTGCTCAAGCTCCATTTACCTTCAGCCACAATTCAACAGATGACTTTAATCTGCAATATAAGGCCCTGTAACTCATCTTCTGCTCAGCTCAGAGCCAGACCTTTCTCCTGCTGTCAGTCTTGTACTTTGGAGCAGAACAGGACAGCTTACAGCTTTCTCAGCTGTTGGAATGATTCTGCAAATATGCTTTTCTTACAGGCTGAAGCAAATCTGACACTGGTCTCCTTCAAGGAATAATGAGCTGTGCATATCTAACACTGTTCTCAGTGAATGGCTGCCCTGGGAATTATCTATAGGGTTTTTTCCTCCTGCCCTCAATAACAGTGGCAGTGAGCACGCTGAGTCATGCAGCAAGGTTGTACTCAATAATTAATATATCATCTGCTTGCACAGAGATTGGCTATTCCGCTTTACTTGGGGTTTATTGGATTTTGATTAAACTGTTTTTAAATTTTATACATGTCCTAATGGAAAATTACAAGTGTCACCACTCCTAACATCCCGTAAGATTCAGACAGTGACAAGTCAATGCAGTATCTTCCTCATCTGCGTTACCTTTAACAATCTGTTTCCAACCTCCTGCTTGAATTCTTTAATATTCCTCCAAAGGATGTCATTTTTCTGCAACCATTCTCTGCATATTGCTTCAGGACTATATTTTTGCCCAATTTTTTTTCTGTTACTGGACCAAAAATGTTTATGTGATACATTACATAGAAATTAATAAGTTTCCTCCCCGGATCAAAGTTCAGAATGACCACGTTAATGCAATTTTCTTTACAGACTCCAATGCCTTACAGCCACACACACAGCCTTAATAACCTCGGATATCAAGGTGTCAATTTGAAAACCTCATTGGCTGACATTAATTCAAAAAGCAAATCCATTTTTGGCTTTCCATCTTGTCTCATGCTTCGTTTTCTTTTATCCATTTTATCTTTCCTATTTGCCACATTCCAGGCAGACTTTGCATTCATGGTATCAAGTCTGCAAGCATTCTGGAGTGTTTTCTTTTCCATATGCCCATATTACCTTCTGCTTTGCATAGCACTTGTTATGCATGCATGATCACAGACTATTTCTAGCATTAATTAAGACATGAAATTAAAGTGGGAAGTATGCTATTGGTCACATAATACAAACAACACAAATTTGCTTTAAAAATGAAATTACTAAAGTGTTAGCAAACCTCTTCATACTGTCAGAAATAATAATGTTTACAATCTACATGCCACAGTACAGCCAGAATTCACAAGTGGATTTGGAATATTATTTCCACTTCAGAAAGATATACATAAAACCCCTGAGCAGTTCATTTAGTTTAGATACTTGTCTGGAAGAAAACAGAGGTTTGTGTCTCCTGCTGCCTGTCAAACCTTCGAGCTGCTGCCCCAGTGATCCCAGCCCCACCACCAGGGCTTCCTGTCTTTGTCTAAGAACAGCTTTCCTTGAAATCCAATTAGAAAGTTTAGCAGAAAAGTCACCGTTTCTTAGAAATTAAATGTTTCACAGGTCTGTAATGTTATGGATGAACTTCTGACAAACACAAGCATAGTTCCAAAACCAATTTCCCAGACTTCCTGCCCAGAAACCCAGACTCCTAAGATTCGCTATCATAAGGAGATGAGCCAACAGGGATTGTCCCAAATCTAATGGTACCCAAGATCAGGAGATCTGCGGCATCTCATCACACCATTGATTTAGAGCTGAGTCCTGCATCTTTTAGAAGCCCAAATCTTAAGGGCTGCCACTGCCATCAGTGATTTACCCCATCACCTCTTCCCTGTCTCTACAAGCACGACGAGGAACCTCCCCTCTCCCACAGCACAATCACGCTCCCTCTTCTCACTGCTACATAAATAATACCTTTATCAAGTGCCTCATACAAGGATTCAAGCCATTCCACATGTTTGGAATATTAATTTTTCCTACAAACAGGTTTACTGGATGTTTTACAAGAGTTTGCACGTGCACGTTTCTGCTGAATGTGCACCCTGGCAGACCCAGCGTGCGGCCATCTCCCTGACCCCGGCGCTCGGCTGCAAAACCCACTCATGGAATATCTCTGTAGTGGTGGTGTTAATACAACCTGTGTAATGTAAAATAATAAGTAATAACAATGAAATGCATGCTCCCTGGGACTCTGTGATAACTCCGGGTAAAAATAATGCCATAAACTGGGAATAGATTAATAAATAAATTTGCACTCAGAAGGATGACTTGTTTACTTAGGCACAATGGAAAACAACACATTATAAACACCTGCATTAAAAAGAAATTATAATTGCAATTTCACAATAAACAGTGAGGGATATCATCATGTACCTGCCTTGCACAAAGTAAACCATCAGACAAAGGGCTTTGAGGGTGATTTGTGGAGGGCATCTCCTCTCTTATGTCCCTCTTTTGCACAAGGAGTTCAGTGTGCTCCAAACCAAGAAGCAAATGCTGACCTCCTTTAAAGGTCCACTCTTTTGTTAGGATGGCTCTTTTTATTAGGGCAGCCTTTGTGAGTCCTGTCTGCAGCCTCAGTGTGACAGCACATTCTCCACAATTTGGATACTCACGTGCTACGCTGAGATGAATGAAGGGACTGGTCTTGTTCTCCCCGTTCTTTTCGTTGACTGCCTGGACATAGTAACCTCCTGCATCTGTCACTGATGTCCCCAGGATCACCAGCTGGTTCTCCAGAGTGATGGCTCTGTTTAGGGAAGAGAAAGATCACATTGAAACCATCAGAAGAATTTTATCCACTAGGCAAAAACCATACAACCCTTCAAACTCGACAGCCTGATACGATATTCACCGGCCACGTAAATCAAAATGTTGTGGAATCAAAACCAGTCCCATTTCAGATACACTTACAGGAAATACAGATCTCAGATGCCTCTAGGCCTTTTCTCTCTTTAGATCATGTAAGACGTTTAAGGCAACACACACAAAGAGCTACAACACGTGAAACTGGGACAGTTTAAATGGCAGTAAGAAGTTATGCAAGGAACAGCAAACGACACCAGCAGCCACCAGGCTGCAAACTGCATCTTTGTGGGGTGACGACAGTCCTGGCAATCATCAGGGCGCTGCAAAGCCAGATTTATTGAAAATCTTCTCAACAAGTGAAAGGCAGCCTATTAAAAAGTGAAACTCAAGGAATAACACAGAGTTCATTGAAATAAGAAAGTAAAAATCAAAGGCAGCAGAGCCCCCAAAGGTAAACTATTTGCATTTGTGGCATTGCCGATTATCACCTCATCAGAGACAATAACACAGGCTGTAACAGAGATAGTCTGCGTGTGGAGAGGCAGGGAAGAGCTCTCCATTCATCCCAAAGCAGGTAGGACAGCACAACCCTGTAGGTAACTGGTGTGGGCCTGAAGCAGTCATAAATGTCGTTGTCTAACACAACTCTCTTCTTAGGGCTGCTGCTCAACAAAGGTTTGTGAACTCCCTCGTAGGCAGCATTACCCACTCGGCTGCTTTACTTTTCACATGGATTAGATGCCCTTTTCTTGACTATAAAAGACAAAGGATTAACCTAGAGAAAACATGTAAATATTCACGGGTTTGACTGAACAGGCCACAGGAAGCTCAAAAACCAGTAAGAATAAAGCAAATGTAAAGTTCCAGGGAAAGCCTGTGGAGCAAAAAGCTGACCTACTGCAGCCTGGGACAGGCACAGACTTGGAAATCTGAGTGTAAGGTTGGGAGGAGGAAATTCCCTTCACTTCTAACACTTGATGAGAAGCCATGCTGAGTTCAGCTGTGCTGTTAGACATATCACTGTGCATGAGGGTGAAACAGCTTATAAAATTATTATACTGGAAGGAGCAAGTTCACACATCAGTAGGCTCAGAAAGAGTCAGCACCGAGTCAAAGCATTTGTGCACTAATCAGTCAGTAATAAACACCCCTGCATTCCATCCTCCTGTTTTGACATGGGGTGGTTACCCTTAATAATAAACAGCTATTTTGCTCTGAAAAAGCATTCAAAGGAACAGTGTAAATCACACATTCCTAGTGCAGAATAGTGGTTTTTATACATAGGGAGGGCATAAGAAATTACAGCGAGAACACGGCCACATTCAAAGCTGGGCATTTCATTCATAACACTTTAATTTTCTGACGGGGATACAAAGAAACCTGAACTTCTGTAAAGCTGTCATGGAATCAGAGAACCATTTAGGCTGGAAAAGATCTTTAAGATCCTGGAGTCCAACCATGCCCACAGCACTGCCATGGTCACCACTGACCCATGTCCCCAAGTGCCACATCCTCATAGCTGTTAAATCCCTACGGTGATGGGGACTCCAGCACTGCCCTGAGCAGCTGTGCCAGTGCTTGACAACCCTTTGGTGAAGAAATTTTCCCTAATTTCCAACCTAAATATTCCCTGGTGCAACTTTAGGCCATTTCTTCTTGTCCTGTTAGGGAATTGCAGAGAACAAAAAGGTGCCCCTGAGCCTCCTCTTCTCCAGGCTGAGACCCACCAGCTCCCTCTGCTGCTCCCCAGACCTCTGATCCAGACAATAAGGAAAAAAAAAACTCCTGAAAAATGAAGCTAAACGTTCAGCTCTGAAATCAGTCATCACACATCACCTAAAGATCCTGTTTACATCTTCCTTGGCAATTTTTATTATAAAAACTATTTTAAAAAAAAAATCACAGTATGGTTTTTGTTTTATTCAGTGAGACTCTACTAGTTTAATTGATTTAGAAAATTAATCAAAGAAACTGTGATAGATTTACAGAGTGGGGATATAAAATACAATTAATAAGACATTTGATAGAGCAAATAAAGATAAAATTCCACTGCAGTGCTAATAATTGAATATTACAAGACAATTACATTTACACTCATTTCTACTTTAATTCTAAAGAAAGCAGCATTAGAAAGATTCTTTGAAAATACTGAAATATATTTCAGGCTGCTCTGATTCCAGGTACAACTGCACCCAGAGTTTTAAAGGTGATCCTTGAATACTGCTGCAGTGGACACTGTTACTATCTGCATTAAACTGGCTGAAAATTTTGAGACTTAAACCATTAAACTCATTATATAACAATCAAGACCAAAGGAAATGAAAATGTGTTTATTAAGGAAATTGTTGAAAATGATGTGGAGGTTTTCATGGTAATACAAATTTTTACTGGAGTGTGAGAAAATTTAACATTTGTGAGTGAAAAGTAAGTAAATTTTAGAAACTAATCTACATAAGCATAGAAGTTTGATATTAATTTGTATTAAAAAAAGAGTTAGAAGACAATGCAACTCCTGAAGGCAACTCTTAGGGGTCATCAATTACATGGTCAAAGTTAGATTAAAACTTCCCAAATGAGTTATTGATATCTCAATAGTTCTGTGAAAAATGGAACGTCCTGAGTTCATTAAGTGCAGGCAGGTACGGAGCCAGCCAGGAGCCCTCCCAGGCTCTGGAGTTTTATTTGGATCACGCATGAGCCTCATGCATCAGGAAAATCAATCAATCAGTCACATTTTAAGGACTCATTAATTCCAGCATTTCTAAACCATCTGAAGCTCCAGGCCCCAGCCCTTACCAGGGTTGCAGCCACTTTCTGCATAACAGCTGCACAGAGAGCCCGAGAATTGGCTGTTTGTTTTCATTGTCTGATATAACTTTTAAATTCTGACAGAACCACTCTGGTGTTCCAAGGAAAAGCTGATTCCTGGGTGCTCAGTTTAGCAGCGCATTTGATGAAGATGACTGCAGCAGATGGAGTGGACCTGTCAGTAATTCATACCCAGAGCAGGACTCACGAAAAATATAAATATTGCTTTTTTTTAAAGCACTATCGAACTTAACTCAATCTAACATTTTCGAGATGGGAGCAACCAGCAAGCAAACTAAGCAGACTGATCCTCTGGGATTTCTTAAGTGTAGGAAAGGAGCATTTTAAAGCACACATTTTAATAGAAGAATTTTTGGGATTTCTCTGGAGCTCAGCAGAAGCCTGTAGGGAACAGCAGCGGCCAGGGCTGGCAGTGGGAGGTGGTTATAACAGTGGATCCAGGGTTATCACGTCCAAAAACATCTCAGCAGCACCTTCACCACAAAAGCAGATGGAAACAGAACCAGACTGATCTCAAAGCAAAGGCGAGGGGGGCCTTTGATGATAAATTGTTTTTAGGAGATGCTGTTTAATCAAAGGTTGTGGACTGAGGGGATGGGAAAAGGCAGCAGTGATGGACACAGATCATACAGCCCATTATTCTACACATCAGAACAGAGAACAGCACCTCCTGAGGTCTCCTCACTTCCACTCACTGCAGCCAGAATTGAGCACTTGGATATCTGGTCTAAAGCAAAGCATCCCTGCCCACGGCACAGGAAACAGATCATCTTTGTGGTCCCTTCCAACCCAAACCATTCTATGACTCTGCACAGTCTGGAATTTTTAATTGCACCTTTTCAAGTTGTCCAAATACTATAAACTCTGCTGCAAATAATCTCTGATCTTGATCTAAAGCTTATGGGAATTCTTCTGTTACAATCAATGGAACATGAATCAGAATTTTACAAGCAAAGATAATTTTTCAAAAGGGCCATTCTTACGGCCTTTAAGAGAAGGCTTTTGGAGTTAATGCTGAGAATGAACCCTTCAATATCTCAAATAGGTGGATTTAGATTAATAATGTTTTTATGTGAAAATACCAAAATCTACTCTACAAGTGGATAATTCCCCAAAGTTAGATATTTGTTATGTTATTAGTCTACCAGATTACACAAAAAGTAGATAATACTGGGTTATAAAAACATAAAATGAAAATCAGAGTAACCTGATTAGGCGCTCTCTCAGAAGGCACCATCTGCTCCTGAGCCAGCATGCAATATTTTAGTACAAAGGCCTCCAGAAAGCCTCTTTCCCAATATTACCTCCGGCTAATACGATTATCAATCCCTCTATACCAGATATTTAAACTGGAGAGCCTCTGTTCCCCTCCCAAAAAGTTTTGTCCACACTACACAGCAAGGCCCCATCTCCCCATGACCCAGACACCACAGAGTAACAGCGAGGCCGACAGAAAAGGGAGAGATTATGGAGCAATAACAGAATTATTACTGCAAGAGTTCCCCCATGGGCTTCCCCTCTTGGAGAAGCAGGGATCTGCTGCAGTTGCACACACAGCTGTTCCAGGGGATCCCCATGCATGCACGGCTTAACCCAGCCAGCACTTCACCCCCTCACATCTCCCAGTGCTGGGGGGGAATTATTAATCAAAGTTATTTAAGTACGTGTCTCCCACAAACAGCCTGTGTTTCTCAGGGCTCAATCACAGGGAAAAATATTTGTGTGCGTGCTACAGAGTAGCACCTCCACAGGGACAGAGCACCAGGAGCTGTGGTTGGATGGCAGTTTCATGGGATTTTATTGCGGTTCCAGGTACATTGTTACTGCAAATCAACCATCTATTAATAAAAATTTTACACTTACACAGGCATTGAATATTAAGTACAACTACACTGAGTTTACAATCAGGGCAGCTCATACCCTGCTTCTCTAGCTATGTCAGGGCACAACGTGTGTTTCTGGGAAGTGACTGGGATTTCTAGTCATGAAAGCATCCCAGGGTCCCACAAGAATAACCAAGACAGTCCTAATGGCCAGGCAGAGGACAAACACTATCATGAAATGAAGGACAACCAGCTATTGATGGGTTTAGCAGATGTATTTCCAGGAGGAATTGAGAGCAACTGCAGAATTTCCACGTTTTATGCTTGGCTTCCCTATTCTCTGGTTTTGGGGCTTGCAAGGTCTTGGGTTAATAAGGCTGCAGGCATCACTCCCTGTGCTTCTTCATGAAAACGTTACACTAAATCTGTTCTGTGTAAAGCAAGCAGACAGAAAACTGCACTTGACAAATCATCAGTGATCCTCTACCTGATTGGAAAGTGAGATCAGGTAGAAACCCGCAGGGTCTGTCTTTGGCCTGGCTTAATATTTTTATTGGTGTTTGTTGACAGAATATAGATTTCACTTACTAAATCTGCTGGTAAAGTCCCAAAGACTCCGAAAGACAGAATCAGAATTACAAATGCGGGAGACCTGTTCAAACCTCTCCACAAGACTGAGGTTTGCAGTTCAGTGAACAAGCTCAAAACACTGCATTCGAGAAAGAGTAAGTGGCTGAGCAACAGGCAGACCTCGCAAGGGGGTGTGCAAACAGCAGTATCACTGGGAAATCTAAGAAATAACCATGTTTCTCACCCAGCATGGCCTCCTCTCAGTCCTGGCTATTAGATTTAAATGTGTGGGTAAGTCAAGAAGAATCCAAACAGCACCAAAACAGCATCGCAACCATCCACTCCCCTCCTCTGCCACCCATCTGATCCAAAGAATCATCCAGAGAATGTGACGTGCAGGAGAACACTCAAAACAAAAAAGAAAAACCCCAACAAAAAAGAAAAACCCCAACTCATCACAAGCATCTTCATGTGCGTACAGCACTGCTACAAAAAAGTATCTCAGATTTAAGCAGAATTGCCAAATATTGAGTCTTGTTATGAAAATCTCAGCAGCTCGCCCTCGGAAAGCTTATTTTTGGTCTTTGGAGATAGAAGCTCCCAGAGAAGATGCTCAGATGAATTATCCCAAATGTATATTTTTAAATCATGCCCATATCAAGCAATTACTAATCTAGAGACTAAAAACCCCACAAAACAAAACCCAAGATAATCACTCTATAATTGATCACAAGAGAGATGTTTACAATCTGCCAATCCAGAGGTAAGGAATTAGAGCAACAAACTAAGGAATAATATTCCTAAGTGCACTATTTATGTTAAAATCTTTTTTTCCTCCCCAGGTTTTCAGCAGCTTCAATTCTTACTTAATGCAGCTTAATTATTATCACCACACAACTTTGCTCCTTTGGTTTTGTTTGTGTTTTATTTTTAATATTATTACATTTTAAGCAGCAAGAGTCAGTGCAGCTGACATAAGAACTTGAAGGTGCTTAAATCCCAGCTCCTGGGCTTTATCTTGCTGAACCACACTGAGGTGTGGCTGGACGTGCTACGCCAGCAGCAGCACTTCTCAGGCTAATAGAAAAAAAAAAAACAACCCCAGGCTTTCAAGACAAAATACACATCTCAGTCAATAACAGAAAGCAAAGACTCAGAATAAAATAAGTCAATTTTCTCCAGCCTCCTCTTCTTATAAAACTCTTACAGCATCCAAGGTATTTGTAAGCAGGGTGTCTATTTTTCTTCCCTCTCCAGTTTATGGTATAATCAACACTCTGAACTCCACTTGTGCCGTCACCAGCTGTTGCCATGGACATTGCTGGCAACCACGGGGAGGAACAATAGTGGAAAATTTTTTTTTAATACGAACGGGTAATTTAAACAAAATATTGCAGTTAAAAAGTACCATAGGTTGTTGATCTACACAGCTGGCTGACTTCACTGACAGCAAGCACAAAGACTATTTGTAATCATTTGGGATTTTATAGTTCAATTTTCAGAGACAGACATGAATATTGCTTCACTTTATGATAGTTCTCCTGAATTGATTATTCAAGGTGCTGTGGGTGTTTTTAAACACTGATTTGTTCCCCTTTCCTTCACTGTGGAAGGAAAACTTGTGTTATTAAATTATATCTTCATTTCTGATAAAACACGTCAGCATAATGGTATGTGCTCTAGTGCTTCGCGGTGAAGTGTGGAAGGGTTTCCTGTTGAATATTGTATATTCATACCATTACTTCACTGAGACACATTTGTTTTTATTCCGAGTACATAAGCCATGGCTGTGAACTGCACTAACTATAAAACAAATTAGCAGCAGCACGGCCCTGTCACAGGGCCATGCCCTGAAGGGATAATTGATCATGCAACAATGACAAAGGAAACTTCAACCTCTTAACAGCATATTTAACACATATTTAGACATGCCACAACTGTGACTACTTAAATGCGCCCAACTTTCCTTTATTCATGTTCCTAAATCTGCCCCAGTGCCATTTCTGCCTTTTTAATTCCTGATTTCACATTATCTCGTTCAGAACCATCTCCATTTTCACACAGGTGTAGCTGAGAATAAGATTTGGCACAGCTAGGTATGAGAACACCTACTCTCAGGGACTCAGAAATCTGTATCACAGCAACTGAAATAGCCACACCATTTGGAAATAAAATACCAAATCTTGGACGGGTCAATGTTTTTGCTCAGTTATCTCAGATGAAAAAAGTCCTTTAGCAGCAAAGTACATGCACATGAGTATATTTAAAACTAATATCCAGAGAACACAGAGCAGTGCCAGCTGCTGTCTGTAACCAGCAAGCCTAATGGCAGCTGATTTTCATCACTGAAGATGAAACCCACAGGTGGAAGACCTCAAGAGGCCAGTACCTGCAGTGGCTACTACTTATTGTATGAACCAGAGGCTTTGGTTTCCTTTTAGTGCCAGAAAAATATATCTCCAGCTTAAAAACAGCAAAATAAACATCCAGGCATACCACACTTACTCTACAAGCAAGAGGAACAGCACCAACCTGGCCACTCGGCTCCTTCAGGTGATAATAAACACTGCAAAGGACAGGAAAAACTGTCCAAGACATAACTTGTAGTAGGGACTCCTGTAGCTCAGGACTAACAGTCTGCTAGCCCATTAGTTTTTAGATCTATTACCCTTCCTTTTAATGGTACCAAATCTTTAAAGAGAGAGAAAGGATATGGTAAAAAGAGGCCACTGACCCGAGCATCAACCTCTGCTGCTGCCAAAGAGCAGCAGCACTACAGCAATTTATTTAGACAAGTTTTACTATGAAAGATAATTAAAGATTTAGAGGCATGGATCGATACAACAGCAAACACTATCTGTGTACAGCACTGCAGGTTGCCAAGACCAGCATTTGTGTTACTGCTGCAGATTCATCATGCAGGGCTATTACACACTGCCTTAGGTTTGCTGTCTACATCAAAATAAGGATTTTGTGGGGTCATTTCTACTTACACACTACTGCTGTGCAGCAGAAACTGAGCACAGGCCCTGGAGCCAGGTACACCCAGGCTGGGCTCTGTAGCCTTGGGTGAGTTATTCAGCCTTTCAGTCTGTATGTTTTGCCAAGGGAGAAGAAGGATAACACATCTATATGTTTCTCTTTACGCAGAAAAAATTTGTCTACAGCCTTAAATAGTTAACACCTCTGGCACTCAAAAGACGCAGAAGATTATATAAGTGCTAAACCTTAATACCCTTTACTTCCCCTTGCACTTCAGTTTGACTGCCAAGCATTTGGTTACAACTTCAGGCAAAGCACTGATGTTCAACTGCTTTAACATCTCCTGAGCTAAAAGCACCGGGCAGGTGAGCGTTGTTTTCCAAACACCGGAATTCCAGTGACTCATGGAATTGCACAACTTCCTTCAGCAGAATCCCCTCGTACTGGGTACAGATGCACAAATACAGACTCCACAAAATCCTGGTTACTACCGGCAGCAATTCAGCAGTAGAAACTTCAAGCCAGTCAATCACAGATTTACTTTTTTTAATGTCCTTTTATTGCCCATACTGCAAACATTTCCAAGCACTTAAAGATTGTGACAATAAAACATAAAAACCACTGGTTAAAGAGAAGAAATAAGCAGAAATTTAAAAGGAAGCAGCAACTCCTTATTTCTATCGTGAACAGGCACAAAGTCAAAGCTAGCTTGGATTCATTCAACCAAATGTTGAACAAACATACGTAGCCAAACACTGGAAACTATGGAATGAAAAGAAAACTGTGTAACATCACAGCAGCATTTCTTGTTGTGGTTTCTGCCCAAACATGATTTTCTGTCAATAGCATGTGAAACAGCACAGTAAACTACTGGAAAATACTGGTCTAACAACAGCACTTTTTCTTTTAAGTCGGAGTACATTACTAGTCAAAAAGAATACAAGTGGAAAATTTTTGAGAAATAAAAGGAGAAATCCTTCCTTCCAATTAATGAGCCAAACACACACAAAGCTGTTGTACAGCAAAGCTATGGAATTCTAAAAGGTGGAAAGCAAAGTTGTGAGGAGGTTTATGTAAGAAACGGAGAAGATAAAAAGAACTAAAGCCACACCTAAGCATTTGATTATCCCAGTCCCAGGCAAAGTAGCATTACCTATAGTAAAATCTGTGAAACCTCACTGTGAACATCAGCATCTTTTAAAATGGAGCGTCCAAGAACAGAGGCTTTAGACATTCCAAAGTAAAGCTCTTTTTTGGGATCCTTTTGTATGTCCTGCATGAAACCCTGTTCAGCCCTTGTCTCCAACTCATCAAGAACATTTCCGTGGTCAACTCAGGTGTAAATGACACGTGATTAAAGGACCATACAGGTTTTTATGCTTTCAGTGTGGGTGGTGTTGCCAAATCTGGGCACACAAGTACCCTCTCAACTCCACTGATTTTTAAATTACTTGAAATCAAGACACAGGTGTTTTTGTATGACTTACTGCATATTTGACTTCTGAGTCTAATGACACAAATTTCCTTGCCCTAGAGCAATGAAATATATTCAGGACTTCTGGCTGTAAAGCTTAAGGAAGTCAGGAGGCCAAAGCTCCTGCTGTAAATCTGGCCAGTCCTCCAGTGGAATGACAGCAACTTCTACTTTTGAAACAGTCCCAGAGGTAAAATAAGAAGTGAAGAACTCCAGCTCCCTCCCAATACTGAAGCTTTAAGCACCACACGTTCCCTCTAATGAAGAGCAATAGAGAGGCTGCATCCCCAACCCTGTCTTGTTTGCATTTGCTGCATGATCCATAAACACTGTGCCCACCGAGCAGGCCAAGGAAACCCTGAAGTGTCAGGAGATGCAGTGTAGTTTCTCTGATTTTATGGCTAAAACAGGCTTTGCAGAGCATTTTTATTCTCAGTGCCGAAGAAACACTCAGCTGAGTTCTGTGGCAAAAGAACTCACAAATCCTGGGGAAGAGGCGTGCGTGATGCCAGCCCAGCTTGTATTCCCGGGGCTGGGAACAGAGTGCTCCACACCCTGCCGGTGCAAGCAATTCCACAGAAGAGCTGGACGAGAACAGAAAACCTCTGATGCCCCCAAAGTCTCTGCTGCAATCTGTCTCCACGTATTTATCTCTATACTTGCAGACATTCCTGCTGCAGAGGTTTTAGGGATTTGCTCCTGCAACGCAGCAAAATGCTGCTCCCTGCGATTCCCCTCATCTGGAGGAGAGGTTCTATTACCCAGTTAATGGCCAGTAGACACAACAGCTCCATCACCTTCAGTTACTGACTCTTTTTATCCACTTTGCCCTGTAATGAGGATCTCTGCTTGCTCACATTTACGCAGCAGCAGCATCAGCTCTCCCCTAATCCCGCCACACATAAAAATAGAAAGATAGATGCAGGAAAACATTAAAATGCCCTTATCACTAGGCTGCAGGGGTATAAACTTAGAATAGGAGATTGTTTTTCTGTTGAAAACAAACAAATAAATACATTTTACTTAATTTTCTTCTTAAATAATCCTTATGAGCATTGAAAGGAGTCTTTGATTATTACTGGAAAGATAGACTGGAATGTTCCAGTGTTTATCTTACCCAGGTTAGATAGAAACAAATCCAATTCCTTCCTGTACATGTTTTTCCCAGGTGCATTAACATGCTCTTTACATTCAAGAACCAACTTTTATTACAAGCTGAGTGTGTAGGGAACAGGGAGATAGGGAAAGAAAACAGAATGAACAGAATGCTAATGAGAAAAAAAAATACAGCCCTGACAGCCAATTCCTTTAATTAGACAGACGTCTACATTTTTAACTTCCAAGTTTTTAATCCTGTTGTTACTGAACTCAAAAAATGGAAAACAGAAACAATGCTCAAATAAACCCTGCTGGCTACCTTGCTAAAGGAAATGGGAAAATTAACCTTTTACCTCCTAAGATAAAAATATGGTACAAAAAAGGGAAAAATTAGTGTTTTATGAGAGCCAGAGCCATGAGGCCAATAATAACAATACACCAACTTCAGTATGAAGTCTTGAAAACAGAGGTAACAAACAGGAGATAAGGAACAAGTCATGCAGGATGGGGAGGTAAATGTCCTGCTTTCTCCCATATATTCTTCACCCAATAGCTAAGAGATAAAATACATATTTGGTTATACTGCAGCCCTTCTTCAATCATGCAAAACAATCAGAAAAATGACCATATGCAACAAGTCCTGCTAAATTAATAATAACAAGGGAACTGAAAGACAGCCTCTTGCAGGTTTGTAGTTCTTAAGTCTCATTTCTTGATAAGGATCTTTATACAAAGGGCACAAATAAGTTCACAGAGTTCCCTTCTTTCAAGGTAGTAAAAGCACATTGTTCAAGTGGTTAATATTCAACCCAGAAAAGAAGTCAAACAGGTACTCAGGACTGTAACTTAAAGCTAAAATTCAGAGTTACCTCCCACAGACGCGCAGGCTCACAGTTCCTCAATCCGTACAAGCCTACACTTCAGCTCCACACACTCTGCAAAGTCAGAGGCACTACAGGGAAAAAGGGAGCCACGGCACTGCTCATGTCTAATTGAGTGCTTGTGTATGAGAATGAGCAGGAGAGAGGGCACACATCCCACTAAAACACACAGATACATCTCGGGAGAGGTGTCAGAGCTGCCTCTTGATTGATCCCTCTGTCAACTCAAGCACTGAAGTTCCTCCTTCAGCTCATTCAGCAGCCCAGGTTTTTGAAGTAGATACTTTAAATTCTGTTCCCTGGTGCCACAAATGAGCCAGTAGTGTCTACACAAGGGTAGGGTTTGTTATCATGCCAGAATCGAGCTTTAAGACCTAACAATATTGCTCTACAGGTAATTCCAGCCTGTTCAGTTTAGACGACTTCACCCAAAAGGTCAGAAATGTAATGTGTTCCTTTTCCTCCCCGTTTCTTTACTCTTCAGTGCAGAGTAGCAGCTGAAAAGGAATAGTTGAGAAGAGAACATGAGTTACCTCTCAAGAGCAGAGGCAGCACCAACACCGCTGCACTTTTAGGAGTTTTCCCTCCTAAGGCAGCACAGAGACTGTCTCACTTTAAAGAATCTCCTCACTCCAACAGTACTGGAGACAGAAAGGGAAAAATTCATCACCAAAATCCAACACTTAAACAAGGAAAGTTTTTTCCTATGTTTCTATTGTCACTCAGAAGCTGCATCTCTGATGCCTCAAGGATGTATCAAAATAATATTTGTCAGTAATCTCTATGGCAAGAACAACATTAATATAAAGCATTTTCCTAGATAATACAATTCTCCTTTTCCCACAGAGAGCAGCTGGAGGTTTATTAGAGTTACTGAGCCCCCTGAAATCCTGTTCTTCCACCCATCACGCTTTCCTGCTACACACACTTCCAGCCTGGGACACAGCAGGGACTCTATGCATGCACAGCTCAGGCACAGAGCTGTTTTGTGTCCCAACCCTGGGAGAAACTGCCAGTGCACCCACTTCTGGCAGCCAGCAGCAAAATGTAAAGGATGGTGTTAAGATGACCTGTGAAGATGGATGAGCAACCCCCAAAACTCTGCATTTCCATGCTGTATTGCTTTAAACCATATTTCATCCACTTAATGTAGATTTAAACCAGGTCCTTGGGACTCCTTTCAACCAGGAGCTTATTAAAAAAAAAAAGAAGGTCATAAAAAATTTGCTGAAACACAACTGTAATTCCACATTCTCATTGTCTGCAACCATTTAACTCAGAACCAACAAATATAAAACTCTGCATGTCTGTTGTTCAACTAGAATTACCTGACAGGGGAAACTAGTGCAGTTTGAACACCAGCAGCTGCTCCACTGCCCTGGGTTGCAGCCACACAAACACAGCCTGCACATCCAAGCAGCACCTGACCCTCAGGAGACAAATCTTGAGCAGCAGAATTAATGCCTTTTCTCTCACAAGTTACATCTTGTGCCCTTAAATCTTCACACCATCACCAAAATAAAATAAAATAAACTCAAGAAGGACCTTTACCTTCTTTAACACTGACCTCCCAGCCACATTTTGCTCCTTTGCCGCCTCCAGCCACAAAATGTCCCAAAAAACCAGAAACTCTGCCTGCAATCCTATCTCCAGCAGCCACCCCAAACCTTTTGAGCCTTGGGTTCCTCACCTCCCCTGGCTGAGCAAGTGGCAGCACCTGCAGCTGGTTTGGAGATAACAGCAGCTGATGGGCTCAGCTCAGCTCAGCTGAGCCCCTTCCCGCAGGGAGGGACCTCTTTGGGCCTTCCTCTAACCCAGCATCTGATTCCCACAAAGGTTTATGAACTTCTCTTGGTGCCCACTGCTCAGTGAGGTTAATTCTGTCCCACGGATTCCAAAAGATCTCGCAGGAAGAAACGAGAAGTAGGTGTGGGCAAACAGAACAATCAATGCCACACAAGCGTCAGGTGTTTTAGGAGGCACCTTTGTAAAGACCCCGGCCATTTCTCCATTTCTGTAAGGTGTCCTGTGGATAATTATATTTTCATCACAAATTCCAGTGCTCCCAGCACCTCAGAGCACAAAGATGCAGAACTGAAATTCATGTTTACATAACTTTTTTTCATGCCTGGCTACAGGTTCAAACTTCAGATTCCAGGGTGTAAATTCTATATAAATGTTGAATATACCTCTATATAGTCTACATCTGTAGAAGAGATATGCAGAAGTATATCTACAGAGAGACTGTAATATGCTACAGATTATATTTATAGAATATATCTACAGATATTCTATATTCCACAGGATATAGCTGTAGATATTCTGTAGATATTCTAACAGGAAATCTGTAACATATCTACCGGCAAGTTTCTGTTGGAAGGTCTGTGTTGCAGAGTCCAAGCCATTGTTAATTAGAAAAGACACCACTCAAATTACATTTTACTCTAGTCCTTCGTTTGTGTCTTCACACTGCCTGCATCTCATTCTCCAGTCAGTTGCTTCAAGAGCTCTGGGGAGAAAAATAATGTGTTGCCGTGAGGATACGCCTGTGCTCCTATTTAAGCTTTAAAGTTGGCTTCCAACAGTTGAATAAGTACCAGGAAAGTGGAAGGTTAAAAACTTTGCTTTTCATCTCTGCCAAAACAGTAAAAGAAAAATGAGATTGCTGAGTAGCTGACTGACTGCAGAATCAACACAGCAGTGATCTGCCTATAAGCTGCAAAGGGCAAACCCAAGGCATCTGCTTAAAAGCTTATGCCAACTGTGGAATAAAAAGTAAGGAAGCCACAATAAAACATAATTATTACAGGAGCTATAATTATGGCATTATTCTTTGGGGTATTCAGTGTTGTGCACATTAAACCTTGTACACTGTGAATATTTAATGATTATATGCTTACTCAGAGCCCTTTCATGTCTTTAAAATACACGTATTTTTCATGTTTTAAGAAAAAATTGCACATAATTTTTGTCCTAAGGATCTGCAGTTGAAAGAGATGGACAACATTCAGTGAGTCTTCTGCAAATTTAAATCTCAAAGCCTTGGAACCTGTGTGTTTACAGCCACTGCACGCCAATTTTCAGTAGTTTTTGGAACAATACTCCACCGTCTTGACCTCAAGGAAACAAATTGTAACCTGTGAGTGGTCAACTGCAGCTGCTCTGTCTTATCATCTGAAAGAACTTCCCATCAAAAGTAGCAGCAGGTCTCTAAGGAGTCTGAAAACTTTGGATACATGCAAACATTCTTCATAGTAACAAGGCAAAGATGTATTTCTGCACCAAGGAGCGGCAGGAAGGAAGATTCACTAAGTGCCAACAGAGCAGAAAGCACAGGAGTTTCTACTAAACTGCTTCTCTATAAACCATGCACCCAGCAACCATGGACAGAAGACAGGTTTTAGTACA
This sequence comes from Struthidea cinerea, assembly GCA_013397865.1. Taxonomy (NCBI): domain Eukaryota; kingdom Metazoa; phylum Chordata; class Aves; order Passeriformes; family Corcoracidae; genus Struthidea; species Struthidea cinerea. The sequence continues at coordinate 1,525,525 of VZTI01004947.1, read as the reverse complement.
TAATGCAGTATTACAGGGCCAGACACAGAGTTTTCAGTATTTTATAAGGATGTAAATGAAAAATTACCAGATTTTTCTGGCGTGCATTGAGGCGTTAGAACAGTAAATATTGGCAATGGATTTATGGCATTTTGCACATTCTGCTCTTACCTGAATGGAGAGCACAGCTTGAAGTGTCTGGGTTCTTACATTGGAAAAGACTGACTTTTGAAACAGCTTATTGATTTTTTGGGGGGCAGCATTCTGGGCTGTTTTAAGATTGCCAGGGTCTTTGCTCAAAATTTGACTTTTTCCAAAGAGCCACCTTTTAACCACTGCAGACGAAAGCAGAAGAAACAGCTTCCAGGAGTGCTGGTTGGCTCATCCTATCAGGATGGGAATCCTGCAAATCACACTGCACGGAATGGCTGCTGCTAACCCTTCTCAAAGTACAATTCCCCAGTTTTCCATCCCTTTGCTGGTAAATTCTGGCAGACCAGACCTTCTTACAACTCACAAGGCAGTATTGAAAGCCCTGCTGAAATGAAGATGTGTGACATCTGCTGCTCCACTTGTATCTACCAGCCACAGGGGGGTCCAACACAACCCATTTCTCACACATATATATTTGTTGTTAAATGACCTTTCATTTTTGGTCAGGAGATTACAGTTAGTTTTTTTGGTTGCTTATTACAGTATTTTTCCACGAATGAGAGGTGAGCTGACTGACATTTAATTTCCATATTTCTTTTTTCCCATTCCTAAAAACAGGCATGACATTTCCTGGTGTTTTGCATCCCAAGCCCACATCCTGCATTCATTCCCCAGGATAACTACTAACCATTCCAAAATCATTCCGTGGGTTCTCCACGTAACCTAGATAAAGATCACCTGTCCAATTGATTAAGAAATATTTAAGCTATGACATCAAGTACGAGGGATGGTTATATACGTAATAAAGATGAAATATTGCTTGTTTTCAAAAGCACCGTGATGTTCTCATGTTTTTTATTATTACTTATTTCCAATTTATTACCTCAGCAACATCGCCTGCTCTATCATTCCAGCGAGCCAGGGAGCAATCCTGATCCCCAGGATATGGTTTGTGGCCTTGAAAGGATATTGAGTTAAAAAGAAAATTAATGTGAACTAAATTAAGCCCCTCAATGCATGCCTCACTTTTTAAAACTGAAGCTAAATCACAGAACCACAGGCTCCCAGGTTGGAAGGGGACCTCAAGGGCGATGATGTTTGATAATGCTTCCCGAGCCTCCATGGCAATCCAGCCCTGAGCATTTGCTGCTTGCTCTGTGCTGCAGCTGCTCCCAGTTCTCCATCTGGAGGACTCCAGCCATCCAACACAAGTCCCAAGGTAAATCTCAGACTCTGGGAGCTCCCGAGGAAGTAAATGAGATGCTTGCTAGAGCAGCTGATAAAAATAGGAGATTTCCTCATCCCATGCTTCATAACACTCCAGATCATGACAGAGGGAATGGAGAACAGGAGAACCAGGGAGAGGTTTCTGTGTGTCCTGGGTGACCCAGCAGATCGGAACACACCAAGCCCCATGTCTGGAAGCCAGACTTTACCTTTCCCTGCTCTAGAAAATGAGGAATGGACAGACAGAGGTGAATGGAGAGATATGAAGAGAACTTTTGCTTGTTTTCTGTGGTTATGGTGCAACAGGACAGGATCCATGCAGGAATGTGCTCCATAGCATTGTCTGGAGTCCCTTGACCATCAATTTCTTGTTCTCAAACTAGAAAAGCCAGCTGATGTCCTCCTTTAGAGTCATGCAAACCATTAAAACATTGGCAAATGTAGTTCTATGCAGAAAAGAACAGGAGCAGAGAAGCAACACGGCCCCCCGGAACACCTGGGTATGTCCTACGCTGAATATTAATGCAAATTCCACACTCAGGTCATTCTTCAGCAGACTTAACTACTTAAAGTAACTAAATGCATATAAAGAGGCCATTTACACAAGCCCAGTTGTTTGCAGAATTTCTTCAAGCAAGTTCCACGTGCTCTGGGGCCAGGAATGGGAATTCTTTTGTGTTAAGAAAAGGATGTTGAACACAATCTTATTTGCAAAATCTCTCCATTTCCTGGTCAGCTCTGGTGTCTGGGGTCACAGAAGTGGCATTTTTGTTTTGTTTCTGCAAAGCAATGAATGTTTTAACATTTTCCATCAGTAGTATTTGTAGTATCCAAGGTTGGCCGGTTCCATGGCCTTCCACCACTTGATATTTAAAGGTTTGTAGATAATTGTGGAATATTTTGCATATTACTTGGTGCTGTGTGTACCATTCATAAATATGTATTACCGGGCACAGTGTGTGTACCAGTCATAAAAATTTAATGGATCTAAGAATTACCTTAAGAAGAACAAAAATTGTACTGGATATTTGTGCATTTATGAGCACATACACCCTACCCTTGTAAGTACATTTGCAAATGAAAAAGAAAATAAAATGGAAAAGGGATTTTTCTAATCACACCTTTGACAAAATAATGGCTTCATTATCTTTCCTACATTAGGTAACTGTAGAATATTTCACTTTCCATGATGTATCTTCAGTGTTTGTTTCTGTAAATTCTTTCTCATACCTGAGCAAATTGCAAAATGTAATTTCAGAACTCTAAAAAATCTGCTAATTCAAGGATGTTGTGCTCTAAAAATATCTCAGTTATCAGGAGTTTCCAGGAAGTAGATGTAAAAAGGGAGAACTAATTCTTAGATTATGCAGCATACTGATATGAAATCCATTTGATTAAAAATACAGAAAAACTATATTTTTTTCAACCAAGCCATAAATTTGATTTGTATCCTTCCCTCAATTTTTAAACTCACAGCTCCAACTTGTTGCTTCATCCCAGCCTCTTTTATGCCTCCAAGTCTAATGGAAAAGATCCGTAGTCACCTCGAATATCCCGTTTGTCACTCTGCAGCACCAGCACCACTCAGAACTTCAAAGCATCAGGACAGACCAAACTGGGATCCTTCTTTTTCAAAAGCACTGGCTCCATGAGATAAGAAAATCTTCATTAGCTGCTTTCTTTATGGAGACGATGAATCAATTAAGGAATTCTGACTCCACGCAGCGAGGGGCCGGAATGTGAATGTACACCCGAGATAACTCAGTTTAAAACTTGTAAAACTTCCAGTGCTTTAGATACTGCTGATACTGGAGCTGGGTCTGTGAGAGCTCTGGGTTTACTGCTCTTGTGGCAATTTGGTTTTATTGAACAGCACTGGGGGATGGCCATACCAGAGGCTGCTCACTTTGTCTTTGTGGAGCTTTCCAAAACGAAGCATTTGCTTGAGTGTTGGTGGTTTTTTAAATTATTTTCAATGAAATAGTTCACAGATGAGAAAAATTCAAGTGATGCATGGTAAACACTGCGTTCCACAGAAAGCATCTTGTGTGATAAGACCATCCTTAGTTTTCATAAGTGGAAGGATTCCAATTCCCTTTCTGGTGTTTGCAATTGAGCTGCTGAGAAGACACTGCTCAAAGATTCTTCCATGGGAAACAAATTGGAGTAGTTCATTTTCTGGAAGGCCTTGAATAAGTAGCTTTCTTATGCATTCATTCTTTAAAATTACTCAGTTTAATACAGTCAGTGCCACTGTTTTATTGTTCCCCTTTTAAATTTATTTTTAGCACCAACATCCAAACAAAGCGTTATGACTATAAACCCCCACGGGCTGGTTTGACTTGGAATTAAAAAAATGCAGAGTTAGCAGGGGCAAATGGGAAGATATTTTTAAGTCACACACATACATTAGGCAGAAGGAAAACAGGTTGCATTAGACAAGTTTAAATTTAGATCTGGTACTGCAGTTCTCAGTAGCATTTTGCAGTACATCTTAGCCTGAAAAAATACAACAGGAGGGTGGAGTTATTAGAAATCTCCAGGTAAACTAGCAGCTCCATCCACAGCTGATAATGTGCAATACTGCCCAAGTTATTCTGCTTGATGAAAGTGAAGCCCCATCTAGAAAAAAATTACACTTTTTCAAACTTTTTCTCAAAAAAACCCCTATAACTCCTGATTACAGATACTGATCTCAGTTGAAGTCAAAGCACTCTTGCCTGTCTCCTGAAACAATTACTTCACCAACGCATAAAGGGGCCACCACTGGGAATTTTACATGGGAAAGGAATTAATCTATAAAATATTTCAGGGAAGACTTACCTAAATGTGATTCAAAAAATTATTGGAAACTTATTCTGGAATAATAATACAGAGGGGGAAAGTATCTTTTTTTTTTTTTTTCTCTTAAGGAAAAGTGTTTGCTTCCTGAATTATGAATCTGAATTTAGCATCTGACAAAGTCATGATTACTCTCAAAATCTCAGTGAGTAAATATGTGATTCATGTTTCGGGCTTTTTTTGCCACCTTTTATGCACGTAAGCTGACAGCAATATGGATATGTATGCAGTCTATATATGACTGTACAAATTAAGCTAATCCCTGGACAAAAACAGAAATAAAAATGCAATACTGAAACACATTTCTTGTCAACTAGGGCAAATATAAATTGCAACTTCTGTGATTAAAGCCAAAAATTGGTCTTACTAACTGATATTGGCCCCTGTATTCACCTTATAAATATCATTTTTTGCAACACAAGCCTTAATGCCTTCATTACAGTCTTTTTTTGCTTTCTCTGCTTCAATCTTTGAACCTTTTCAGAAGAAATTCTGAAGTTTTTTAATAGTTGAAACAGTTGCTGCAAATGTTCTGGATTACAGGAGAACAGAACTTTCCACATGGCATTAAACAGGGCTGCAGCTGCACAAAAACATCTCTGTGGTTCTCTATCAGTCCAGAAAAACAACCAAGCATTCCCCAGATCCCTGGCCAGTACGTTCTTTTTAAAAATAAGTATTGCAAACATACAGGGTGCCGTATAGAACTTGGTTTCTGACAGTAAAATTTGGAGTTGTGGCTCTAGATGAAAAATGGAGAATTAATCAATGAGGATTTAAATTGAACTTTAAAATCCAAAACCTACAAATTGGAAATCCTGTGGAAGTTGGCCTACAAAAGAAAAGTGCCAAATCTGTGAGGATAGAGGCAAAGCCCACCCATACCCATGAGCAGCCACTGAGATACAGCTATTAAAGGTGCTGAGAGGAATTCAATTTCCAGGCTGGAAGCAGAAATATCAGGCATGAGAGGGGATTTCTGCAGAGACTCAAGTAACTGCTCTGCCTCACAGATATTGATCAGAGCATGCAGATGAAAGGCAAACACAGAGCTGGTCTTACAGACAAGCCAAAATGTTACTACTGTCACAAGATCAAGACACGTCCCTTTTGCCCTTTTTAATCACGCACTTCAGAAAGTGTGGAGTGCACAGCTCCTCCTAATTTCACCAATAACTGCGAGTAAATTCCCTCTTCAGTTTAAATGCAGGATTAAGCTGGTTGCTGAATCAGCTCACTCTGCCTCTGGAACAGCTCAGACTGCTACAGATTTAGGGACTACTTCTTAGAGATGCAGAGTTAGTCAGAATAAATCCTGTATCACAGCTCCCTCAGTCGCTAGGCCTTTTAGCTTTTGATTTTAAGGAACACAAGCAATGAATTGCAGTAAGTCAGGTTCCCGTGCTCTTCTAACATTTATTTTCTTTCTATTACAGTTGTTTGGAAAGCAACTGTGGCACAGCAATCTTGCCAGGAAGCCCCAAAAGCCCATCTGGCTTCTGAGAAGCAGACATTGCTGCTTGACTCCAGAGCTAGCTGGTCAGACTCACCTTATCCTGGGAATACAGATAAATATACTGTAAGAGTGTATTACAGTGTATGTAGCATGTGATATTTTATATATATATATTTATATATATAGGATTTATACGGTGTATTTACTCTAGAGGGCAGGGCTGGGAA
>VZTI01004947.1:1466317-1519575 GCA_013397865.1 Struthidea cinerea | reverse complement strand
ATGACTGCCATTTTTTTTGTGGTTTTAATTAGTTGATTTGACTTCAGTTGATTTTGTCCTTGCACTGAGAATAATATAATATAATAAATATAATATAATATAATATAATATAATATAATATAATATAATATATATAATTACAGAAGTATCAAGAACTTTCTGGTTACTGCAGACAATTAATGCCCAAATACACAATGCATCTGCCACAAACAGCCTCCCTCAGCAGATTCAGGGACGGGGCCATCCCATTAATCAGTGTTCGCCCGAGGCACAGCACATGAACTCCCCTAAATTGCTGCCAGGGTTCCTCGATCATCCTTTGGCTTTGGAATGAGAATTACTCCACAGTCACCACCCCACTCAGCACAGCCATTCCCACCCTGGGAGATGTGCAGGACACACAGCACTGCAAGCTGCTATTAGGGATGCAAATTAAGTCTCCCAAGACGAGGTGCAAGAAGAGCTTGTTACAGACAGTAGGTGTGAAGGAGATGTGGCAAAGGAGTCCAAACCTGCTGGTAAACTATCATTCCTTTACAGCAGAATTTGACAAGAATTCTGAAAATGCTGTCAGGTAATTAAGGACAGATGCTACAATTCCTGACTTTAAACGAAGTCAAGACCATTTACCCCTTTGCACGGTCGGAATGTTAAACAAGTATGATCAGAGAGGATTGTATCACACATGAGAACAGGGGGTTATGTTCTGCATCCTTACTGCAGCTCTATTAAAATCAAAAACCTTGTCCAGCCTAGGAAGGAATATTCAAAGGTTTCAGACCTTTGGGTTTCAAAGTGTTGCTTATCAAAGGTACAGCTCTGTGCACTGTGAATGAACAAACCAGCTGCATAAACTTCAGATATGTCAAGCACATCTCAGACTCAGAGATGATACCCTTCTCGCTTTTAATTTTAATTCAAAAAACCATTGATTTTTCTTCTTAAACACATCCCCACACTCTACAGGCCCAGAATACCCAGACACAAGAGTGCAGTAGCTGAAGTCTCCCAGCACTCACATCCAGATCCTGGGGAACCTCAAGTGGGGAACTTCTGCTTCCTGTTAAAATCACCTCTTACAGTTCCGTATCAAAATCTTCAACAAGTTATATGGCCACTGAATTAAAATTCCATTTTGGAAAAGAAACCAGCATCTCAAGATCTAAATTCTTCAAAATAAAAAAGGTGATGTTTAAATAAGCAATCCAGTACGAGTGGAAGGCTGAGATGCCTTGAGGAAGAGTATCAGAAGTCCTAGTGGTCACTGCACAATTTCCAATTCCAACTAGTAAAACAAATCCACCAATAATTAGGTAAAAAAAAAACCCCTCAACACAACAAACAAACATAAAAGAGGGAAAAAATCCAGATGTTTAAGGCAAAACAATTTTTTCTCTACACATCAGACCAATGTGAGATGGCTTTTGACACCAGCTCTGTCTACTTAAAAAGCCCCTTTCCTACCTAACCTGCCAAAACAGCTCTCACTGATGAGTTATGCCATTGGAATGTGGTATTTTGATGTGAGATAAAAAGTCATCCTATTTGAGAACATGTTTGGGAAAGTAGCACGAGCAGCACTGAAAAGCAGCTCACTTTGAAAGCTACTACAGTAAGGCAGTTTCATATGGAAAAAAAATGTGCTTTTATTTATTTTTACACATCACCTCCCACAAGTGTTAAGATTGTTCACCTTCTGGCATAGACTAAAAGCTCTTGCTGAGTTCACAGACATCAAAGCCTTACTGGATTCCACCACACGGCTTTGCTCTTGCACAGAATTATTTTATAATTGTGAAGAGACACTACTAAGAAGTGACCATACTTTATGCAGCTGAGAGATTTACTGAGGTGTTTTCAAATTTTCTAGTGCTGTATAATATAATTCTAGAATATAAATAACAGCAGCTTCCAGAGGTTAGCCTGAATTTAAAATGTTCACTATACTGCATTGGTGTTACCAGAATCACTGCACACCACCTTTGACACCTACAGGAGCAGCTGATGTTATCCACCCTTTTTGCCCCTCAGGATCATTTGTGATCCTTCAGACCACAACACAGAGGACAGATTTGGCTCCAGCACTCACCCACACCAGAGCAGGGATTTATCACAGGCTCTTTTTATACAGCTCAGGCCTAATGCAAGTCACTGCTCCAGCCTAAGATGGACAACTTGGCAACCTCAAGATCTGCACTTTTTCTATTCAAAAGCTATTCCACCGATGGCCATCGAACCACACTGCAAGACAGATTGGATGTTTATTTCCTAAAAGTGAATATACAGGGTGAGTTCAGGAGGAAGGACAGAAGAGAAAGGGAGGAGGGAAAGAACATCAATAATTTAGTGTTGTCTTTGTTAATTTAATAACTCACTGAGGTATTCTATTAAAGTGTCATGTACTAAAAGCACCTCTTCAAAAGGGATGCCAAATTCTCTTCAGTGTCAAGGAAGTTTAAGCCTCCAAAACAAACAGATACCTTTGTCTAAGAGCATTTAGCTACTTTGTATTCCTGCCTGCTAACATCTCATGTGAATTGTTTTTAGTGGTAAAATTTTGTCTATAATGTGCAAGCATTGCAGCACTTTGAAGTAATGAAACCCAATGGACCCTTCATCCTTATTCTGTTTATGTTATACAATTATAAACTCATTATTTTTATATAAAATGCTACTCTAATCTAAAAAAGGATGCTACAAGATACAGCAAATCAATCTGTCAACCCTGCAAACCAAACATAAATCTGTCAACCCCACGCTGATGACAGTTGTTGTTTGGAAAAGATATATGACTTATGATCATAAATAGCAAAACTCAAAAATTAAGCTGAACATTAAGCTGAGCTGTTTTCCTGCCTCTTTTTCATCCTCCCTAGCAATAAAGACTCTGATACCTGAGCCCTGCTTGCTTCCACTTGTGCAGCATCACTGTCTGCACTGTGCATGATCTCAGCACAACCACTGAGCCACCTTCTTCACTCCTGGTAATTCTTCACATCCCAGTCCTGAGCATGGAACTCGTATTTTAAAAGCCCTGACTACTGCCCTCCCTTATACTGGCATTAGTATCGATCTTTGGAGCCCCATTACTATGCCTGTACTCAAATTATTTTTTCAAAGTGAATTACTTTTCACTTATATTTTCATTGCTCCTTATAGGCATGTCCTGTGGTCATTTGGCTAAATCAGTTGACAAAACTCTAAGGACTGTTACTAGTCTCTTCTATCTCTCCTCATTGCAGTCACTATCAGAGGAACAGCTTCACATCACTGAGGTTTCTTATCAACTGTGCCAGAAGAATGACTAAGCCACCACCACAGCCATTCCTGTGGTAGTTAAGCATCAGGAAGAGAATCTCAGTGTGCTCTTGGTTTGTGCTGCACTGAAAAAAAAAAGAGGAAGAGAGCAGAATAAGCCTCCATGGCAGCACAACCATCAGCGGTACAAGCCCTACCAGCACTAGGAAATCTATTTTCAAAGCAGCAGGAATCCCACATGAGAAATCCTTCCTCATTCATGCAAGAAAACATTTTTGTTGTAAACTTTCAGGAAACTGAAAGCTGCTTGTGAGGAAGGAATGGTTTGTCTAGGAACAAATTGTATGTGCAAGATGACAACACAGAAGGGTGGAGCTGGAAGGGACACATGCAGCATTGCTGTAATCAACACTGATTGGTGATTTTTTTTTGACACTAGGTTTTGTGAGACAAGACTATATCCTGCTATAAATATATAGTAGTGCTTACTCCCTTGAGCCAAGATCATATTTTATCCAGCAATGTAATTTTTCTGTTTAAACCTGCTGTCAAAGCACACTGAGAGACAAGTCTCAATAAGGAAAAGGATGCAGTCGACCAATAAATTATTCCTCTATATTACTACTCTTTTTTATCTTAAAGCTTCTGTCTTGCAAGAACTTTAAGCAGTTTATTTTTATGATGTTTTATTTGTTCTGCAGAGTGCTGCTGCCGAGCGGTGTCTCCACTTCAGTTAATGCAGAGTAATCCTGTTATACAATACAAGCCTGTATTCTCCAGAGTTTCAAAGTAACAGCTTTTCTGTTCAGACTCCAGAAGATTGTATGTTTTCTCTGCTGCTCTTCACGCTTCCAGCTGCTCTGACAATGATGGTATTTACAGCTGGGGGAAAATGGTTAATAAAATTACAAGTATCTGCTAGAGAAGGATTCAGGCAGTGATGTGCCGTCACCTTGGTCTCTCTCTGACATGTTAGAGACATCCTGGAATAAGTCCTGGGTGAAGGCAAACTGCACATTTCCAGTCTCACCTGGCTTCCATGTCCAATCTTTATACTGCACATCTAATTCTGGTTCAAGGCAGGAGGTGACTCAAGTGCAGGAAAGGACACCTATGATCAGAAAGAATTGCCTCACCTCTCACAGCCTAATTAGTCACATCTCCATTTTTACACCACGTTCCCAGGTCCCTTTGACAATACCTGAGGTGAAAGCTGCACTTACTCCAGACCCACAGCAGCACTGCAATGCTAAGAGCAGTGTTCTGCTGCCTGTGCCATGCAGAACTGTGTCCTGAGGACTGTGCAAGGATGTGTGCGGGACATTCAGCAGAATCAGTCTTTAAAGTTTTTAACCCCAGACAAAGAGAACTCACGTTGTGGTAAGGGCACAGGATGCACACAGATGGCACTGCCTGCTCAAGGCTCTGTTTTAAACAGGTCCATCCAGCAGGGGGTCCAAGATTTGGAAGAAATATTAACAATATACACATACAAGATAAAGCCTTGCCTGCCCATAGGCAAACCCAGAAGGTAGGAGAGACCTCGGGCACAGGAAAACATCCCCTGCCTTTCCCAGATAAATGTTTCTCAGTCATAAATATAATTTGTCAACAACTGTCCTGTTCCCACTGTCCCATTAACAACAAAAGGGTCCAGTTTATATCCCAGCCATTTTTTAGGTCAGTTTATGTTTTCTGTGTTCTCAGCACAGCTTAGCACTCAAGAAGATTTCTGAACAAGCCCAGTCAGTCTCTGGAGAATGCTTACTTCAGTAGTTTCAAATCTTAAAAAAGAGTAACTTAAATTGACTTCCCAGCTGACACTGTGGCACCGTCCAAAGGGTCTTTTTCTTCGAGCTTGTTTTTTGGCTGTAATCAGCATCCTGGCAGTAATCTTACCACTGTCAATCAGGATGGAAATATTAACTGGGGAAAACCACATCTATTTAGGCATCCTTAGTTTCACCAACTCTCTAGAGCTTAATTATGAATAATTTTAATGTACAGGCAGAGATTTAGGACCTGTGTGATACAAAGTGTAATTCATACAGATAACAAAAGAAAAGGCAGAATCAATAGGTGACTAAATGACAAGGGTCAGATGAATATTTTCAGGAAAAAGAAAGATTTACTAAGTCTTACTCTTCAGTGATCACTTCTGAATGAATTCATACTATCACTAAAAGTATAATTTATTTAGACTAAATGGGTGGAAAGGTAAGAGTCATAAACCAGCTTTTAACTGACAGCTCATCAGAACACACTCCTGAAGATGATAATGTATTTTGGAAAAGGCTTAAAAGAGAAGCAAAAAAGTATTTTAAGGTTGAATAAATATTTGTAGATATGACACTACACCCTTAAGGGTTCTGTTTACATATTGAAGCATATTTTGGCAGCAGAGAAAAGCATATTAAATAAATATATCCCTGTTTTTCCATTATGCACAGTAAGATTTTACAGGAGGGGAATGCAGGAGCCAGTGGCCACCATTCCCCACTTCTGTCCCATAGAGAGATTCCAAACTGGATTAAAATATTGGAAGGAACAGGTGAGTTAACAAAGCACACTCACAGAACTGAGGTGGTATTTTACTGCAGTGAAGACCAGTGATGCACGTGGAAGGAACCTGGGACAGTGGAAGGTGTCCCTGCCCATGGCAGGGATTGGAACTGGATGAGCTTTAAGGTCCCTTCCAACTCAAACCATTCCGTGGTTCTGTGTTCCCAGCCCACTGTATTGACTGGGTCAAAGATTTATGAGAACAGGAGAATAGAAAAACATCGTGAATGCATTTCTAAGATTGCAGAATTATTCACTAACAACTCAGAAAAGCGACATAAGCCGGATGTGAAATTACATATTAAGTTTTCAAGCAAAGCTCCAGCAGAAAGTTTAAGGTCTGGCTTCTCTCCCCTGAGAACCCAGAATCATCTTCAGACCTTCCTCAAAGTCCCACTTGTGATGGCAACACCTCTTTCCATCCAACACCTTGCTCTTCAGAGCACAAGCCAAGGGAAAAGGTGTCTGCCTTCGACTTCTTCTTTGGTGTCTGTGTTTGCCTTGCCACCATTTACCAACACAAATAAAATCTCTGTGAAACACCATTCTGCTCTCTGCACTGCCCAGGCTCATTCTAGCTCTTCACAAAATTATTGACCTTAAAAAATCAGATCTTTAACTGGGTCAAAAAACCCAAAAGATGGACAAATATTTTCTTTCTAATGGTTTCCGATGATGCCAACAAGAAGCAACACCTACAGCACAGACAGCTTTCAATATTCAATGTTCGGATTTAAAGATCTGATAAATTTTTTCTGGGCTATTTTTGTGCAAAAGAGAACCAGATGAAAGCATAGTTAACAAACTCGTGGGTCAGAGATTTCTAGTCCTATCTCACTCTGAATTAGGTGAGGCTCACAGGAAGGCAGTTTGCAGAAAGAACTGATTCTGAAAAAGCTTTCATCAGCTGCACTGGGAAAAGATGTTTGAATATCAAAAAACCATTTTTCTCCATCCCCACAGCACCAGCTAACTCTCTAATCTTAAATCTTTAAAATAAAACATCCAAGGAATGGGAGGACACGCAGTTTGCAGGTAATGATATTTGGAGTGTACGTCTGAGATGGAGCAGATTATAGTGAAGCATGAACCCACCAAGCATTCAAACTGAGATGGACGAAAAATTAGTTTGCATATTTTATATTACCAACGTATATGAAATACCAAGGACATAACGCTGATCTTACAGGCACTGACAGGATTTTCTGTACAAGGGAAGTTCTCCTCACTTGTTTGTGCAGTGCAAGATTCTGGTCTTCAAGTACAGAACGTCACCTCTGGCACTGAGAAATGTGATGTCACCACATCTGTGAGGAACAAACTCCAACTTTCTTATCTTTCACAGTCATTAGAAGCCTAAAAGGTGCCAAACACCCAAAAGCCGTCTCAGAGTAATGTCTTTAAACTGTGCATGTGGATTGTTTGAGAATTGTAGTTTCAGTCAATTAATTGTCAACTGATGTGTTTGTTCTTTGGCCTACAGAAAATTAGTAACAAAGAGTTACTCCAAGGTTTTCCACTTCAGATTTCCCATTTGATTGTTATGATTCTATAAATAAATAGTGAAAAAAACACTGTTATGCCAGAGAACGCTATAAAAAAGACAAAAAATGTGTTTCTCCCAATCTTAAAGAGATAGTCAAGTTTTATATGGCTATAAATGGAATTACATCATAAAATGTGAGAATCCATTCCTAAGTGTAAAAGCTGAAAGCCAAAAACTGTTCTAACAGTCCCATATCTAGCAAAGAAATGGGCAGAAAAATTGTCAAACTCAGCGGCTGACCTATCTCTATTTGAAAATAATTTCATCCCTTTGATAAAGCAAAGGTGCCCATCAGTGTATCAGACGTTGTTCAATATTACCAAAATAGAGCCTGCATTGCATCCATTTGAATGAACCAAATTCAGTCCTCTGCCATTTGATCAATACTGTCAGACTGACCCAGTTCTAGATCAGTGGAAACAGTGGATTCCTCTAAAAAAATTCTTTTCCTTTTCTTTTTCTTTGAGTAGCCAAGGAAAAACTAGTCAAGAATCTACATGTGGAGTTTCTTTTTGTTCTATCCCATAAATTCAATCACAATTCTAAGGACTGTTTTATTAATACCATTCAGCTTCTTTAGCCAGGCTTCCAAAACAAATTAAATTAATTCCTTTTACCACAAGACTTCTACATTGTCTCCTCTATCAGAAGAAATTTAATGCAGATCCATAAAGCTGGCTGGATCCTAAGCTGCTCTCAAAGCTCCGAACACTGCGAAGAATTGTGTTCCTGCAGCTCCACTGAGTCCAGTAAAGACAGGAGAGCTTGCAAACTCATCTACAAAATCCCTTCTCTTTGCTTATCCCTGAAATTGTTCAGCATTTCCCAGCTCCAAATAGCAGACAAACATAATCCAGTCCCTCTAGGAGAAAAGCAAATCTTTACAATTTGCTCAGTTTAAGAAATCTTTGATATCAATGAGTATAATACTGAGATTTACCACATCATCAAGTTCCAAAGCAACAATTTCATTTCCATCCATTTATTCCTTCTAGAAGTTCTAGTAGAGCAAATGCTACATAATCTTTTTAGACTTAAATTTCAACTCTTTTAAAGTTTGAAGAACTGTTTTACCACTAATTACCATTATATCTGTGTGGCAAAAGGATTTTTAAAGCTTACTTCAGTCACAGACAGGGAGATACAAAAAAATGGTTGCAAGAAAACACATTTGTGCTAATTTGAAGAGAACTGTTGAGTCACATCGCCTTTAGCTCCAAACCCAGGGACTGCCATAACCTTCTGCTCTGCCACTAGCACTGAAAATGAGAAATGCTACGCAGAGTCCAGACACATCCCCAAACACATAAAAATCATCAGAAATCCTCCTGCATTCTGCACTGTCTTTACTGCACCTGAGATGGAAGAGGACACGTTGGGGTAGGTGAGTTTCATTATTAGACTTCCTCTGACAATGCTAAAGGGGGATGGAAGAGACTTAGGGTGCTTTTCTAGTGGTAGCACATGACAAGAGATCTCTCACGTGGTCATAGGAACCTCTACCAGTGGATGCAAAATCACAAAGTTAAGACATTTTTGCCCATTATTATATTTACTTCAAACTTTAAAAAACTGATGGAACCACAGACATTTCTACGTATGTTCAGTCACTGGATCATTTTGTTCCAAACGCTTTTCAGTTCCTGATTGTCTCAATGCTGGAATATTTCAGCTGCTTCTGTTCACCTTTCTGACCCTTTTGGGCTGCCAATGTCTAAATTTTTACTGCTCTAATTTCTGTTTGTCCAACACTTACATTTTTGTCCCTGCTTGATGAAAGACAACTTTAGTTCAGGCTGCACAGAGAACAGAGGAAAAAAGAAAATTCACTGAAGTGGGAAAGAAGAGTCAAAGCCTGGGTAGCAGGTTAAAAGGGCATAATCAGCTCCATTAGCAGGGAACTAACAGAGCCTCAGCTCAGCTCAGCCCCAGGCTGAGCTCCCAGGGGGGCACTCAAATGCCTAAAAAGGGCTGGAGCTTTTCTCACATTGGATGCATTGCTGGGCTCTCCCTTCCATCCAGCTTCACATTATCATCAAAACTTTTTAGGATTCAAGACATCTCTTCCTCTTGTCAGCTTCTGTTGGAATCAGCCATGAGCTTCCAGAGAGACTCTGAAGGTCAGGAGTGGGCAGAGTCAGAGAAACAGGAAGGTGTGGGACAGGGTGGAACCAAAGGGAGGTGACAGGCAACAAGAGGGGAAGTGGGAAGTTGAGGGCTTTTTAAATTATTATTTCATCTCAATGTTCTTTTGATTGTAAAATCATTCATTCTTTCAATTTGAAAAATAAATCAATTTATTTAAGTTTCCAGTTTAAAGTTTTGGAGATAAAGCACTTTCTCCTTTTTTACCTCTCTGAGTAAGAGACACATGAAAGCGGAGTGAAGTAGAGAGACATGGGAGTTTACTGTCACTCTCTTACCCTTCTGCTCAATACATGTTTCCATTCTATGCTTAATTTGCAATTCAGTACACTGCTTACTACCCCTTGTACTGATCTTTTAAATTATTTAAAAGAGAAATTAGATAGATTATAATGTCCGGGTGGAATGTGGTGCTTTTCAGTACTGCTTTAGTCCCTACATATCCATAGCTGCAAGTTCAAGTTAAAACCTTTTCCAGTATTATCTGCTGGAGAACTCCACATCATCAACTCATTTCTTACAGTTTATCAAACTGGCAACATGTGGACATGATTTGGGTCATTCACAGCCTTGACTGAGCGTCAGTGAGTGAAAAGAAGTGAGACACCCTCTGAATCTGTGCTTCTCAAGCCAGTGAGCCATCAAACATCTCTCATGGCCCCTCCAGTCTCCCTAACTAAATTCCATTAAGGTGATACTGGTGCTGCCTGATTAATTCATTTTCCTATCATTTCCCACTGTAGGGTACCACTCTTGCTTTATTCCACCATTTGAATATTTCAATTTTACATATTTTGCTTCCCTACTGAGTTGCTTCTATAATTTCCCCATCTCTTTTTGCTGTACATTGCTTTCATGTTTCCTCCTGCTTCTCCAGATCTCAGTCTTTTGAATCATTTCAGTCCCCTCTGCACATGTTCCACTTTTATACTGCGGGATACTCCCCTTACTCCCTTGCAGCTCTTCATTCCAGGAGATCATGGACTGACCTCGGGCACGAGCAGCAAAACCAGCAGGAGAAAAGTCAGTGTTCAGTGTACCAGGTAACACAGACACAACTGAGAGGCTCTGGCACACCTGGGGGAGACGCACTCACTAAAAAATTGTGGCCAACGGTGCAATCACTTTGTCATCACACACAGCAGCTCTCATACGGCTGATGATAATTCCCCTTGCTGGACAGGTTCAGAACAGAGCAGGCTCCGTTTACCTCAGAGATCTCAGCCTGGGCACACCTACCACTGGCCAGAGCTGGGAACTCAGAGCCATTAGTGGCAATAAAATCATAAGCCTCACAAAAACTGGCCACAAATAAACAGCAGGCACAGCAACCCATCTCTGAAGAGGAAACTGGTGACAGCTCCCTGTGCTGCCATTCGCTTTCAAAGTCACAAAAACCCTTTTGAACCTCTTGTATTCCCCTGACTAATGCCATCATTATTTCAACACTGGCTGTTCAGAGTGAAACAGGTGCTATCTTGTCAAACGAGCCTCTCAGCTTTCATCATTCCGGAGTTCTTCACTGTGTATTGTTAAGCTGACAAGGTTTTGGGTTGCCTGGATACCAGGTCATGCTGATATAACTGTTAGTGATCTCTGCATAACCAAACTTTGTTGGTGAGAAGCAGGCAAGGGGAGGAACAGCGTGGAAAAGAATTGTTTTATTCCCATGTCATCCTCCCAGCAAAAAAAGTTCCACAAGTTTATCTCAGAGGGCCGCGGAGAGAGGGCTGGTGGAATGCTTCCAGCACCTGATTAAAATGATTCACTCCATAATAAGGCAGCATTTCTAGTCTCATTTCTAAAAGCTTTTCTTCCTCACTACTTACAACAGTCTGCTAGATTCCTAAATAGAAGGGAGAGATTAATCTGTGCTAAATTACTTGATGTGGGTTTAAAATTATTCTGGCAGAAAAGTAGAACAAAGTTTGCCCAAGGAAGCAAAGAATGGAGCATCCAGCTCCCTCCTCCAGTTCAGAATGCAGTGATGAAAATACCCCAGGAGCTGCAGCACCATCCAAGTCACAGAAATACTCAAACTCAGTTGAATCAGATTTTTGTTCTGAATTTTCTTTCTCTCTCTCTCAGGACAGATGGCTCACATAAATAAATGTTTTTCAGCCACATGCTTGCCTAAAGTTTCCCAGGAAATTTTCCTGTAAACATGATGCTTGTAGAAAGATTGTTATAGGAGAGGGTTTGTTTTATGTAAACTGGTTTTTGCTTTTCATAGAAGTGAAGTTTTATTTATAAGGCATCATTTTCCACTGAGATGCTGGAGGCTCATCTTGTTCTTGTCCTGGGACAAGAAGGTTTTTGTCAGTATTGCCTTAGACAGAAAAGAGCCCAACCTCACCTGCAATTTCCTGCACAAAATCTGTGACTGAATCCCTTAAAACAACTGGGTTTTTAAAATGTTTCAGACTTTGAAGACACAAGTTGTAAAACTCCAAACTTCTGAAGCCATAAACAAAGCAGGAAATCCATCTTCATCAATGGCACTCATTCTCCTGTAGCCAAATAAAAAAGGATTTGCCTAAATAATACTCTTTGGCAGCTTACTCAGGCATATCAATTGAAATATTGAAGTTGATTGAAATGTTCCTCAAGCCTTTAATGGTTTAAGCTAATGTTATATGAAAGCCATCATCTATCACATGCAAGTTTAGAACCAGGCAGGCTTAGCCAAGTAACAAGTTTTCCTTGGATGATGTCCTGATGATTTTGGGCAGGCAAGGTTCAGAGAAGTCATGAAAACCACTTTCTCTCAAATGGAGAAAAAGATGTCCAACCATGCACATAGTTCATCTTGTCTGCTAATTAATAGGAATCTTCTCAGTACCTTCAAGACAGTAATTATTAAACACAGCAATTAAAAATTATGGAGAAATGCTCTTGACCACAACTGGTGAAAAAACCAGATGCTAAACGGGTTGTTTTAATTTCCAACCAAGCAAACAAAACTTCATTCAGGCCCTCGGCATCATAAGAAAAATATAATTAAAACAGATACAAAGAGCAGGCCTGTAGGACAGGGGAGGGAAGAAGTGAAGGGACACAAAAGAAGAAAGAGCCTGGTGTGTGGTGGAAAGGACAAACTGAAAATGAAACGATATAACAAATTAGATCAAAAAGATGTGATTTAAAATTAATTAATACAAAGAAATCACACGGAAGTTGACGGGTTATTTTACAAATCTCAAACCGTGTTTAATGGATCTCTGTTTAAAAGGCAAGAACTTTATTCTTATGGCTTCAACAAAACCTTGCATTGCTGTCATTCAGAGAGAGAAGCCAAAACAGAGACATTTGAGTCAGAGTTCACATGAGTATATCCCAGATCTGACGGAAGGAGTTCATTTGACCTCCTCCTCCTATCACTGCTCTACAGCTGGAAAACTAAAAGCCTACTCAGGGAAAACAGTGATGATGCAACTTCAGAGTGCAGCAGAACATATTTTCAGAATTGAAATTAAATGGGAGGAAAAAAAGATTTGAGAAAATGTAACATCGAGTGACTTCCTACCCAAAGCCTTTTGAATTTCTTGAACATGAACCTGTGGCTCCAAAGCAGAGCCATAAAATTCCCCCAGCCCCTGATGGGCAGTGCTAATAGGCATGCAACTTGCAATGCTTTTTAACATGTATTTTTAATTTAATCCATTAGAACCACAAAGGAATAATGTATTAAAGTGATAAGTCTGTACATTCAGTAAATAAATATCAAAGTGAGAGTCATGAAAGCTTTAGGAAAAAAAAATACAGTCAGAAAAGGAAAAAAAAAACAAGAAAGAAAATTAAAGCCCTTGAAGGAATACATCACAGAAAAAAATAAATTGATCTACTAAATTAATTAAGTAAATTGATTGTAAAAATTTACTACCCTATGCAGTATAGAATAAATCTCACGGGAGGTAAGTTAGCAGAGTCAATTTGAGCCTTTCAACCATGAGAAACTTGTAAAGCACCTCATAAACCCTCTCAATAATACCACAGAAGAAAAACAAAAACTTTCTATACATGCTCAATACCTCAAGCAATAATCTCCAAAGTAGCATCCTGCACTGCGTTCTGCTACATGTTCCGAGCCTGTCCATTTTTATTAAATCCAAAATAACAAAATATATGGTTCCTCCAAAGCACATTTATTTAATTATGCTCTCAGGATATGAAAATTTTAAAATAAAAAGGGTCTGCTTGTTCTCCTTTCAGTTGACTTGTTGAGCCTTTTATTCATTAGATATAAATAAAATAATAACTTCAGAACTCAGCACTTTTGGGAAGCGAGCGCCTTTCTAAATTTCCTACCCCGAGCTTCTGACAGAAGAACTGCCGATGAATAATAACCAATTCCTCTTAATCAGAGAGCCATGAATCACAGAATCAGCTATTCCTAGAGCAATAACAAGAGATCATCTGGATAAATCCTCTAGTTTAGGGCCTGACAGCAATACCTGGGTTATCGCAAAGAGAAATTTGTCTCATACTTACAAAAATTACCTGTAAAGGCCTTGTTAAAAGCTCTTCCCACAGCAAAGTATCAGTGCCCATTATTTCTGTTGGTTAGAAAAACTTGCCTAACCCAAACCTCCCTTATAATAAATTATGCTCATTTATTTTCTTGTTCTATCTCCTTTCCCCACCAGCTATACAGAAGAACTGAACATCATCCACTTAACAATCTAATATATGCTAGAAAATGTTATCATGTTCCTTCCTAATCTTCTAAAACTAAACAAATCCCATTCCTTCATCTTTTCAACATTTCCAGTTCTTCTGGGAGAATTGCTTGCTCCACACTGACAGTGTCTCACAGCTCTGAGGAGATTTGATCTTTTTCCAGTTAACCCAGCAACAGACACAAGGAAATAATTTCTAAATTCATAAAGAACCGGTTGTGATCATGAAAAGCACTTCAGTCAATGCTTCTAACAGATATGCTAATTAACAGAGATAACCAGTCTTAATCAAACTAATTACACTGCAGATTAAAGGTATTTGGAATTTAACACAGCTTCCCCTACGTATCTACATTACATTACGGTGACCTTAAGCAGCAACCTGGAATAAATACATTACTATGTTTCTTTAAAGAATTCTTAACACATAATTTAACTGCGGAACGTAAAAGGCAAGCAATGAATAAGAAGACATAATGGTTGTTATGATTTCTGCTCTTGTTTAAACTGTGGAGGGTTTTACATGAGGCCACCTGACAACACTCTGAGGTGCAGAATGATAAAATGATGGCCTATAAAGTATTGTCTGCACCCACTTTTTTCCTTCTGCATTATGTTTAGTTTGCTTTTGCATTCTCACAATAACAAATGCCACAGCAGGATCACAGTGTCATCAATGCCAAGAGGTTTCCATGGTATAGAAAAGTAAGAACATTAAACTGTTTAATATCTGTAGAAGCTGGAAGGAAAACAATGCGGTAATTTTATTTTAATTGCTACCCGCACATTGTCTTGTAAGGTCAATTTGAGATGCATTTATTTAAACTAATTAACCAACATACTTGTAAACATGGTATTTGTTCTTCTTCTGCGAAGAATAAGAGCTGAGAGTGATAAGGCAAGTACAGCTTCTCTGCACTGCATAAATTAATACCCACACATGGACATGCATGGAAGAAAAACTACAGGAGAAAGCAGTGGTGGAGGAATCCCTTCTGCATATTGCCATTACAGCAGTAAATGAGGTAAAAACACTGAACATCTCTCGGTATTCCTGAAACAACCCTGGTATCAGCCATGAAAAGAGAAAAAACCAGTTGATTTCACATGGAACTGAATAATGCAGCCGTTGACATGGTCACCTTTAAGATGATTGTTCATGTACCTAGACTAGGAGATACACCTTGGCTTCCAAGAGCAAGTTTAGTATCTTTAGGCCACATCAGAAGCTGTATCTAACACATTGTAAATTGTGCCCACGTAGATTCCCTTTAAGCCCTTAGGTCTCTCTCACCCTGCTCCTTGTGAGATGTGCAATAACATGAAATGGTTGTAACATGGGACATGCCCATGTGAAGAGGCAAATTAAATGCCTGATTAAAGAAGTTAGTACCCTTACTGTTTGTTCTCATCCTCTTCTTTAATTAGCTTCTTAATTGCTCACTTGTTCGAGCAGCTTGGTAACAGAACACATCTGCACCAGCTGTGCCAGGAGCTTTTACTTGCATGGATACATGCAGACATTTGGATTTAGATTTCCTGACCTGTTTTAGATTTACTACCCCTCAAGATGTGAATCCCTTGCCAAAATCCAGGCACCTGGTGCCGTGAGAGGTGATTGGGATGATGATAATGGCTGGGCACACACAACACAAGGCAGAACACAGAGCTGTGTCCTCCTGGAGCTGCAGCTGGGGGAAGAGGGACAGCGTGAATTGTCTAAAGCAGCACCAGACCATAACCTGAGTCACTGCCAGCATCCACAACAACCAGAGAAGCTGGAGATGAATGGCAAGACACACAAAGTGGGGAAGATCTGATGGCTGCTTGGATGATGCTCTTGTATGTGTCACACAGGTTCACCCAGGCTCTCAACCACCTACAGTGCAGCAAGTCCAGTGTAACCACGGACAGAAAGGATTGCACTAAGTGCAGGGAATGGCATTAGACTGTCATAATTTCTAAATTTTATCCTTTGACTCAGTTTTTCCTGTACATACATTCTCGATATGCTTGTTGGGTCCTTAAAACAAGTAGCAGGATTAATCCAACCCCTATTTCCATGTAAATATTCTTTTAACAGGCAGGTGAATTTTTGAAGTCTGTCTCAAAGCATCAACTGAATTTTCTGCCAGCTCTGAGAGTGTTTTTATTCTGTCCTTTCACTAAAAAGTCCTCTGGCTTGAACATCCCTGTGAGCCAAGTAATCTGTTCAGAGCTGCTTTCTAACAAAAGTAAGAATTTGCTGCCATTTTTTCTTGCTGATCTTGATAGGATATCAAAATGAGAACCGAGTTTCTAAGAGAAAGCAGAAGCACACACAAATAATCCAGAGTTAAAATGCAGCTGAACAGCCACAGGCAGCAAAAAAAAGGTGCAAAATATCACATGGTAGAGACACTCCTGTAATCAGGAATTTCTTAAATCACACCAACCTATTGAAAGTGAACAGAAGCCTCAATCCTAAGTGACCCTGACCCTGATATGTGTTTTGTCAGTGCAGTCAGTGTTCGCTCTCTTCTGTTCAATGGCAATCTGGGCAGAACACTGAAGCTGTTCTGATCTGTCTTCCTCTGAGGAATTGTGTTTACCTGGAAAAATTACTCCAAAAGTCAGATGTAAACTTCAGTGTAACAAACATTTCCTAAAGCAACAAATAAGGACTTTCCAATTTAAAAGATAATTACTCTGGCCACCTGTCCTGTCGGCATTCCAGTCCTGAGTAGTGGAGGATCAGGAAGAGTAAAGAGGAGATTTCCTTGGACACTTTGGTTGACTAAACACCATTCCATCACTGCAGTAAATTCAGCTCTTGTTGATTCTGCTATTGATGTCTGCACGTACCTACTGTAATGTACTGACTACTATAATGTGCTCACTACCATAATATATTAACTACTATAATATAGTATTTTTCCAACCTTTTTGTTGATAAAAAGTTCCACGTGCAGAAAATAATGGAACATTCTCTGACATCATTACTGACAACCTGCTCTGTTACCCTTCAGTAAACTACAGCAACTCTATGAATGCTGGTTTTCTTCTATTAACCTGATTAATAAAGGGTTCAATATGGAAAACTCCTTAACTTCCTCAAGTTAAAAGCATTCAACAGCTTGTAGGTGTAGCCAACAATGAACTGCCAACAGATAAAGGTTTGTAAGTGCTCTGCAGCTGCTTCAAGCTGGGAAGCATTAACCTTAAAACTGGACTAGAACTAAGTACCAAGAAAACCAAAAGAAGGAAAAACCAAAATGCTCCTATAAGATGCAACAGCTTGCAAAGGAAGCTGCTGATAAACACAGGCTCATCAACAGCCTCATCAAATGCCACTCTACTGAAAAACTAATTTTGATTTTTCTCCCCTTATTCTGAATGACAATCAGTTTGTGACGAAAAAATTACCATTCTTTCCCATAGGTTATGAATGTCATCGAAGGAACACTTATGCCGAAAATCTGCTTTAACTACTGCATCTGATCATGCTTAATTTAACCAATTTTAAATGTTAAAAATAAAGAAAGTCATGAAGTATCTGTGTTTTTTCACCTCAACAAAAGCATTCAAGTTCTACGCTGGGCTTACCAGCAGTATCTTCTGAAGAATATCTGCTCTGAATCACTCCAAGAGAAGTGGCATTTTACACATTTCTGGCCACAACACTAATGTCAGTGTCTGCCCAGTTGCACTTCTTCCCTCTGTGAGCTGGTGATGCCCAACATGAACAGGGACTAAAGGCAGAAATGAACGACTGGTATCATTTACCTCGGTGGTTTGGGGCTACTGTTTAATGCGAGCTGTACCCTGAAGCAGCTTCCTCTTCTCAGAAAGCACCTCACTCGTGAACAGTCCTCAAGACACAGCACCTGTTCAGGGTCACTGCAGCCCTACACCAGATCAGTCATTTTCCTGTTAGATGTCACTGCAGCTTGAGAATAATTATCCAGTACAGGTCACCAGCACCACCTGATTCACACATATCCGCATTCTCCTTAAAATCCACATCTGGGCTCACTCCTTAACCTGCCTGCAACCCTTCCAGCCCACCCCTCCTCCTTCTGAGCCTCTATAATACATACTGAGAAAAATTTCTTAGTACTGATATTTAATCTTCACGATCTTTTATTTACATCAGCTGAAGACACAGTGTTCAAGTGATATTTATATTCCTGTGATTTCTATCATCTCATTGTAGGAGATGACAACTTGATTGCAAGATGTGAAATTCATCTACATAAACCCTTTGTGAAGATGCACAGGAAGGTGAATCTCAGTTACAAAGTAAATTAAAACATACTGCATTTGAGCACAATGAGCGAACATGTCAGAACACGCAAAGGAAAAAGCAGACCTGTCATCATGACAACTGTAAGCTTCAAAGGTACTGCTTTTCATTCCATCACTTTCACCAGCAGAAAATTAATACCACAGAATCATTTAGGCTGGAAAAGCCCTCGAAGATCATCAAGCTCAACCCATTCCCCCAGCACTGCCAAGGCCAGCGCTGAACCACGTTCCCACGTGCCACATCTGCATGTCTTTTAAACAGGGATGCGGACTCCACTGCCTGTTCCAATGCCTGGCAACCCTTTTGGTGAAGGAATTTTTCCTAATATCCAAATTAAACCTCCCACGGTGCAACTTGAGGCTGTTTCCTCTTGTCCTGTCCCTTGTTTTGTGGGAGCAGAGCCTGACATCCCCCTGGCTGTACCCTCCTGTCAGGGAGTTGTGGAGAGCCAGAAGGTCCCCCCCGAGCCTCCTTTTCTGCAGGCTGAGCCCCCCCAGTTCCCTCAGCTGCTCCTGGTGCTCCAGACCCTTCCCCAGCTCTGTTCCTTTCTCTGGACACGCTCCAGCCCCTCAGTGTCCTTCCTAGAGTGAGGGGTGCTGACCATTTACACCCCTCATGTCAGTGCTGTCCATGGATCTCCATCCCCACCTGCCCCGAGACAGGAGACCCAAAGAAGTCCTTAGCAAAGCATCCCTCAAACCCTGCTGCCTCCAGGCTCATCTCTAGGGAGCCTGGTTTAACCCCTTTCCCGCTTCAAATCCAGCGCAATACGAGGGAAGAAATTCTCCAGAAATGGAGAGCTTTGAGGAGCAGGGAGATTGTGCCAAACTGACCTCTAAAATTACAGAAATTGGCTGCCTTCATTTCAATTATGGCTTATGTGCACCTTGTAACACCCTGTGAAACCATTTACGTGTTGGCCTGTTCCAGAACTCAATATATTTGACCTCACTGAAGAGGAATTCTGTTCTCCAGACCTATGAATCAGAGTTGATAAACATAGCCATTAGAAAACCAGAAGCAACCTGGTTCTGTTTAGCTGGGAACAGCCTTCCAGAAATGCTGATCCAGCTGCCAGTATTCTTCTCATCTTTATTGATACACTTATTATTTCTATATAACATCTTCCATCTATGATGCTGGGTTTAGTAATTGCTGGTGGCTGTAATTCCCCAACATTAATCTTTCGCAAATTATGTGGAGTTACTGTGTTTATTTTAAACCATCTCCGGTTACACAGATCACAAAAATGTCATTTCATGCATCACCATATTTGCACTGGCACCCTGATCCTTCCATGTTTACAGTTCCAGTTTCAATGGGACAGTTCACAAATCTCTCAGCACACAGACAGATGATCAGAAGTGTCAAATTACTGCAGCTTAGAGAGTCTCCACGAGTCACCTGAGCCACGACAGCTGACTCTGTGTATCCTCTTAATCTGCTCCATTTGCCAAGCAAATCATATAAATGGATTTATCTTCAAGGTTGTCACCAAAGGCTTATAATTATGTATAACAAAAATGATTTAAGCTACACATTATAGTTTGCAACTGGAGTGAGGAAAGAACAAATGCATCGTTACTAAATCTCACAACAACCTTTAGTTTCTATTTTAGATTGCTAACAAGGACCATCATCCTCACAGAGTTGTGGCTTTGTTCTCCCTTAAAAGGGAAGTGTGCTTGCAGTTTTGGATTCAGAACTGCTCATATTAACATAAAAGCTTTCCAATGAACTTCTCCAAAGCCAGAGAGCACTGAAGCAGAAGTGCTGCTGGTTCTGGGATGGGGACAAAGCAAGGAGCAGAGCACTGGGCACTGCTGGCCCTGCCTGGGAGCCAGTAAGAGATGAAAGTCAAAACAGGTCATGGAACAGGATATCCCAAAGGAGGCAAGGAAGCCACTGGAAGTCCAGCAGCCCTTGATCATGTCACAGTGTTAAACCATCTGCAGTGTGAAGCGAGGTTAAGCCAACAGCTCTTGAGGGGAGTTTCTCGAGGTCTGCCCTGCACCTCTGGCTGCACAAATTATCTCGAGCCTTTCCTCAGCTGCAGCGTCCTGAGAGGCCTCTGTGCCTGGCTCACAGGGAGCCCAGTGTCAGCCAGAAGCTGAAGGACAGGAGAAGGGACGAGAAGCTTCAGGAAAGAGAGAGACTGGGTCTTTGCCTTTTTGCTTCAACACAAAAGCTCACATTCCAGAGAGCAAGTTGATAAACGCTGCACAGAGCCCACAGCTCCTCGTCTGCTTTGGATCAACTCAGGGCACACTCTGAAGGACACAAACCCATGGATACAATGCACTTCTGGGGGAACTGGGGTGCCTGACAGGAAGGCTGGAACATCACTACTCAGGTAGCACGACGATGACAAGTCTTACAAAAGTACTCTGTTCCTCTTTTGACTTAGCTGGGGGAAAAAAAAGCAGCTCAGGAAACAAGAAAATCTCTAGAAAGGTCTGTGGCAAAACAAAAATAGTCCAGGGAACTCCCAGGCGAGCTGGGCCTTTGCCACTCCTCCTGGGCTGGTTACTGCAAGTGTGATCTAATGCACAGAAAGGCCTCCTGAAAGAAAGGCCAATTTATGGATCGTGACTTCAAAATGGGCAGGGAAAGAAGGACTGAAGAAATGATGGATGGAAAGACGAAGAGAAAATATGTGGAAGGTAAAGGGAAACTGAGACATGTAAGAATCAATAAGGAAGTAGTAAGTATTTATGTAATAAGGCTGGAAAAAAGGTGAAGACTACTAAAAAAAAATAATTATCAGCACTGGAAATTAATCCTAGTATTTTTTGCTGCACTTTTCAATATTTTCCACTTCTTTAAGTCTTCTTAGCACATCATCTTTCATTCTAATTCTAGGCTTTTCTCCTTAAAAGCCAATGAAGCCTTGCAAACAGGTTTTCATCTTTTTAACTGGACGAGAAATACATCTCCGATGTCTCTTAAGTGGTTGCTTACTTTCAGTTCTTTATTCCTGTGACACTCTCCTTCAAGGACTTTTTTGTATTAGAAGGCACTGAATGACAATTAATTTAGTGCACTTATCACATTTGTACTGGCTAGATACTCTCCAGATTCCTGAGCAGGGATAATTCTGCTTTCAATGAAGGAAGATCCAGTATTTTTGTGCAACAGTAAGAATGTGTTATTTAATAAGGGAAAATTCTTCCCAGGAGATTAAAATGAAAACCATGAAGAATTGGTTGAGATGGCAAATGGCTACAAAATTTTATTTGAAGTTCTGTTTTCCCTCAGCAGTATAATTCTGTGTGACAATTTGAGCATGAATCTGACTATAATGCAAACACGATGATTAAAGTATTTAGATGAAAAGTCTTCCTAATTTAACAGACATTTTTGACATGAAGAGAAGGCGTAGAAAGCTACAGTTGGTGTTTAAGTGGAAAAAATGTGACTACATCTCAGAATCTTCATGTCCTGGTCACCGCGCTGTTGAACTGTTCACATTTTCAGTGGCTGTTTGGACAAATTAAAGCCAAATTTTATGTTACAGTTTTAAATAGTGACCTTATACTTCCTGCCACTGTAAAACAACGCCTGATGCGATTTGCTGTGTTCCCTGTTTAGCGATTCTGATTATACATTAGATCTGTGCACAGGAACAAACAGCAGTCAGATAAAATCAATGCAGCAACAAGATTCCTGTTTAAATGAAAAGCATCTCAACTCTGCTCTGCCATGCAAACAATCACGGAGCGGTACTTTTTCTCAATGTCTACTTATGATGCAAGACAAAATGGGAAAATCAATGCCCTTCAACAGAGGGAGCATCGGTGTCTCTCTGCAACCACAGCAAACGACCCATTCCTGTTCCTTATCACAGCCATGACACTCTTGTAGAGCTGAAAAAACACATTCCCAGGAATGTCAGTCAGCAGAGGAAAGCTCTTTAGTGATCCTTCACTAGGAAAGAGGTTAAAAAGCTTTTCACAAACGGTTCTTATGTTCTACTCACAGACTGAGAAAAATCTCCCAGGATATTGATTGGTGAAAGCAGAAAGTAGAAAGTATATAAATATAAAACCCTCTGATAACCCCAAAATTCACTGGAAATGCTACTTTTTGAAAAAATCTGTGATTTCTTTCCATTTGATCATACAATTACTCCTTATTTCTAATAAAATAATAATTTTACCCAGATAATGGAAGGGACTCACAAGATATTAGAGATTTGGAGAAGGGCAGAAGTAAAGTTGTTCAAGATACTTCATGCTGAACAAATTTGTCAAAAAAAATCTTGCTCTGGGGCTTAACTGAAGCTACACAATGAACACATTTGCCACTGATGGTAATTATATCCTGCTGTACATCTTACTGATCTTGACTACATTTGTAAATGAATGGTGTAAGCCGATCCATTTATCTCTGAAGTCATTAACTACTTAAGACTGTTCAGAAAGCTACTGAGAGAGCGTTGCTGAAATTAAAAATAGAATGATTTCATGTAATTTTCAACGTCAGTGTAGAGCGTAAAAACACTGAATGAAGGGTTAATTTGCACTAGGAAAGAAAGCCAAATAGGAGATGACACTTAGGCTATGAGACCATCTTCAGGCTGTGGAAAAAAACTAGAATATATTTTCTCATAGCCCTAAGAAGAGCTTACAGCTGAAATGTCTTCTCTAATCTTATTGTTTATTTATAATTTGCATTTATTATCCTCTTTGCTTTTATTTTGCAGCTAACATCCTCCTGCAGGACCCTATTTGTCTCCAGATGTTGATCAGTGTACATTCTTTTTGCTAAATGTCTGCTGGATCTAAAGCCTTTTTCATACTGGGATTTGGTAATCAAACCCTTTTCTATCTTCACTGCTTGGGTGAAGCCTCCTCCTGCAGGAACAAGAACTGACACTCACTGGAGTCACATGTCATGTGAGCACATGCTATGGAATTTTTCTGTATGAGATTTAGCAAATATGCTTTATTGTAACATTCTGGCTGGGAAGAAAAAATGGAAAACATCAGAGTTCATTCCACTCCCTTCCTTAGTGTGGTGTAAGTGCACTCTAAGGCAGACTCCATCTGATGCTTTATGAAATTGGATTTTGACTGCTGTAATTTCAGACACTTAATTACAGTTACAAGCTCTGTTTTTAAAGAAACTGTAATTCAGTCACACTGTCCAAAAGGCTTCCTCCTGAAGAAAGCAGTAAATATAACATTGCCCAGAATTTTTCACCTAATAGGATCTTAGATGTCTTTGCTATTTAGCATAGAAAATAATCATCAGGCATGGAAGTAGTCACAAAATCCCAGAATGGTTCGGGTTGGAAGAGACTTTAAGGATCATCCAGTTCTACCCCTGTCATGGGCAGGGACCCCTTCCACTATCCCAGGCTGCTCCAAGCCCTGTCCAACCTGGCCTTGGACACTTCCAGGGATGGGGCAGCCACAGCTTCTCTGGGCAACCTGTGCCAGGGCCTCCCCACCCTCACAGGGAAGAGTTTCTCCCCCAATATCCCATCTAACCCTGTCCTCTGGCAGTGGGAAGCCATTCACCTTTCTCCTGTCACTCCAGGCCCTTGTCCAAAGCCCCTCTCCAGCTCTCTTGGAGCCCCTCTAGGCACTGGAAGGGGCTCTAAGGTCTCCCTGGAGCCTTCTCTTCTCCAGCTTGGATGCTCCCTGTCCTTGGAGCATCTTTGTGACCTCCTCTGGACTCTCTCCAGCAGCTCCACATCCTTCCTGTGCCAGGACCCCAGGGCTGGAGGCAGCTCTGAAGGTGAGGTCTCACCTGAGCAGAGCAGAGGGTCAGATTCCTGCCCCAACCTGCTGGGCAGGCTGGTTTTGATGTAGTTTTACAAGTATTCAATACATTCCTCCAAAGAAAAATGCCATTTTGTTTAGTTTTATGTTTCCATCTGCTCATCCCTGACCAAGGAAGGAGGTTTCAAGGGCTGACCTTCAAATAACCCAGGGAAATGCTAAAGTTTGAAATCTCTTCAAGAGAAGAAGAAGTTGATGAACTGTGTTTTAACCCAGGAAAATATCCCGTGCTAAACATGGCTGCTCAGCGCCTCTTTTGATGATTCCTGAGTTATGGCTATGGATTGATGCACAGCTAATCCCCCTCCCGAGGAAAGCGTCTTCACAACACATTAAACCTTAATCAGCTCACAGCGGTGATCAGGGGGCAGATTGGGAAAATGCTTCAGCCCACGTACAGTGGAATAAAAGAGTTCAGGACATTTCTGCCACTTCTATCAGCAACGGCTCAGAATTTTTGTCAACTCAGTAAATTTGCTTAGAGATTTCAAGGCATTTCTGTATCAGCAAAAGCCACGATGTGTAAGTAGTTCTATCAGGAACATCTGTAGATGGGTGAATCCTGACCCTGAGAAAAGGCTGGGTTTTAGTGAGGAAGGGAGAATTTACTTCAGGTATAAAATATCTGGGTATAAGCATTCCCACATCACTAATGCACAGCTGTACCTGTTAGGAGACACCAGCAGTGTAACACCCAGGGAACCTTTTCTAACTTAGTCCTTTGGGGAACAGCCCAGAAGCAAAGGTGTAAGAAATAAGAGAAATAAGAGAAGTATAGATTGCCCTCTTTCTGAATCAAGTTTACAGAGTCCAGTGATAACCCTGAAAGTTCCTACAAGAAGTTTTTACGTTCTTTTTTTGCCATCCTGAACTCCTGGAATCAAACACTCTTCCTCTACCAGAGAAAGTGCCACCTCTGTATCATTAAATTGCTGGCCAAGCTTGGGTTTCTTTCCTGCTTTGTCAGTGCCCAAGGTACAGAAAATCCTTTTGGTTTTTTGCAATAATCCTCATGTGATCTGTTCTAAAGAAATCAAATTTATGATTACATAAAGCTGCATTATAATTTTAATAACTTTTAATGACAGAAAAGAAAAAAAACAAGGTAAATGTGTGGAGGCTGACAACATCAGCAGGTTCAAAGGAGGATTAGACAAACTCATGGACAGCAAGTTTGTAAGCAGATATTAAAAGAACTGGGCAGGAATTAACCCTCCAGCATTCCTAACCCAAAAATTCTGTATGCTGGAGGAGAATATGGGACAACAACTGCCTGCTCTCCCTGAGGAGCATCTCATTTTCCTGGTGGCAGGACGGAATGTTCAGCTCAATGGACCATCAGTCTGAGCCAATAGCGCATTTCTTCTGTTCTAGTGGAAAACCTAAGCTATCCCTTCTAAAAGCCAATTAGGCACCATAAAAGACAGATATTATTATCAAGTTAGGACAATCTGTAAATGGAGATTCCGAGTTAGTAGCAGTCAGACAAATGTAACTTGTGTTAATTGAATACTAATTATAGGTGCAATTATTCTGGATTTCGCTGAGCAGTGAGACAGTGAGTTAGAAGTTGATGTTCAGCAGAAGTCCCTCATCTGAAAATTCAAAGTAAAATGACTGCTTTCCCCTGTATCATTTTACACATATTTGTCTTCAGTTTTTCCTGTTGCATGATCCAAGTGCCTGTACAAAACTTCCCTCCCATAATCTGTATTTCAAGGGCAATTACAGCAAACATGCAGAGGTGGAGAACTGGTCCCTTTTTGCGTTGTAGAGTTCCAATGCAGGAAACACGACTGATGTGGGAAATTCCTGAGGCATGTGGGGAAATGGGATTTATATCATCTATTTATTTATTTCAGGTAGTAGTTTACAGAATTCTCTGAAATACATCCCGAAGTTCCCAACTCATCATTCAGAAAGGGTCAAAGTGCTGTCATTTCTGGGGTTGTGCAAGCAGCATCATCAAGGGCCAGAAGTGCAGAGCACTGGACGCCTTAAAATAGCAACTCAGATCCTGGAGCAACATAATTTGAATTCCATTATCTAAGCCAGCAAATTTCTGAAAATCATCTACAAAACGTAAAATGCCGATTCACACAGCAAATGATGAAATCTTACAATCCATGTATTGCAAGTGAAAGAGAAAAAGGGAAAGAAAGGCAGGAACAGTGAAGGAAGGAAAAAAAGAATAGATTTGGTATTATAAAATTCTTCATATTTCTACTGTTCAAGACTTTTATTTTTCTGATTCTGTATCATTTCATTGAAGTTGCTTTAGAGGACAGTATTGTCTTAACTAAATTTCTATGCCTGACAATCCAAATGGGATTTCACCTGAGAAAATATTATCCTTTGCACATCTTATTTCTACTTATGCTAATTTCTTTCTTAAGTTTAAATGGAAAAACATCAGGTCAGTCTATAACACAGCTACCCTGGAATTAATGTTGTATTTGCCAATTTAGCAACTTTTTCATAGGTTTCATTGATCCGTCTTTGTGTCAGTGCAAAAAAAAAGATGAAAGGGCATTATTAAAAAAAAAAATCCTTAGATCATAGAATGTGGCATTATCATAGCAGAAAAGAAAATAGTTTCCTACGTGTTGAATTCTACAGAGGAGGCCAGAGAATGCGTCCAAGAAACAGATGCTTCAGAAAGATTTTAAAGCCAAACATTTCAGACAAGATTTTCAAACAGTTGCTTCCTCATTTCTGCTTCAGTAAAGCAATAGCAGAAATAACGCATCCAGTAAAACAGTTTCAAGAGTCATGTTGTGTAATTGGTCAGAGGAAAAGCTCCCTAAGCAGCCAAAAATGAACATGGGTACTGTTTTCTGTCCTGGCACCCATCAACTTAGGGCTGGACCAAGGGAGATTTAGGGGGAGGTAATTTACCTGGTACAGCCCTGGGCCAGCAGAAAAAACCCCACGGTGACAGCAACACATTCTCTGTGCCCAACAGCAGCTGTTCAAGCCAATGCCAACATCAGGCAAGAGAGTTGGAAAAGGAGAGAAAAATTATCCCAGTTTTTCCATTATTTCCAAAGTCTATCTTATTAGCTGAATCTGCATACACAAAACCAGAGCTCAGGCAGAAACAAATCAGTAAATGACACTAAGGAATTAAAGCAGGATGAATTTACCATTTCTTGCTGCTGCAGTGCCAACAGAGCCATTCAGCTCCTCTGCCCAGGAGTGACGGCCCCTAATGAGATGGCCATTCCAGCCATTCTTTTTGTTTCTGTAAGGACTGGGATTCTAGCAGTCACACAAGCCTTTGGGTTTTACCAGGCTCTGAAAGATTTGTTAAAACCCAACATTTTCAGCTAAGAACCCATCAGCTGGGTCTTTTAACACATCTAAAATCAATTAGCAGGTAAGGCTTCTATTTATTCCACACCATTGTGTGGGTTTTCCTTAACCATCTATCTAACTCCATTGTGCTTTTTTTCTAAATACAGAACCCTTACGTCTAAATAAGACCTAACAATAGGTCCACACCTGATTTAGCTCAAATTTGCTACAATTTAAAGCTTTTGCACTGCTCGACACCTTGCAAGGGAGTCAGCTATTTGTTAAGCCCGAAATTTCTCCATCAGAGCCACCAGTTGGCAATTTGTAGAGAGAAAACCTCTTTCCAGGCAATTCAGTGGCACATCAATGACGGCTGCAACAGCTTGAGATGCTCAGACCATTTCTATGGAACAGCTGAAGCACAGCAAAGTAGGTCAAGCATCATCCATCCCCCCCAAGGTTCGTCAGGAAGCTCCCCAGGTGAGAGCTGAAATGTGAGATCAAAGCCACACCAAAGACTGACACACTCGAGGATCCCTCTAGGATGTGCTTCCTCACAAAAAACTCCTGTCAGGTTCCACAGGAGTTCAGAGCCTGCACAAACGGAACAGCAACACTTCCTTCTTGTTGTACTTTACAGCTCCTTGAAACGCACTGTTATTCCCTCCAAAGATGGTAATTGAAAGTTATAAGTCATAAAAACTGATTTATTCTTGCTGAAGGACTATTTAAAATGAAATGAACTAACTGAAATTTAAAGTTTAAGAACCACATCAATAGTTCTACCCTCAACATTTATTTAGAAGGGGTTTCGAACAGAGCAATATGATACAATTTAGAAACAAATTCCACAGTTGCTTTTACTCCCTCCGAGAGCAGTTATTGCCTGTCAGATAATTAAGTGACAATGCCAGTGACAGAATACACAAAGCAGCAGGAAGCATAGGAAAATACTGAAGCTTCTTGCAGTCCATGAGCTTTCAGCGAGAACAACCTGTCTAACATATTAGAGAGAGAGGGAGAATTAAAAGACATGATCAGAAAAAACAAGAAATCGCCATGGAAACGCTCTATCAGTGTATTTCATTCTGGGTGTGATCAATTCAGATGATTCTCAGCAAATTTTATGACACGTTACAAAACATACTGTAACACTCTATCTCTCCTAAACATTTATTTAAAATCGATAAGTTAACTAAAAATAATAATATACCTTGAGTAGCGGCACTGAATGAACAAAAGATGTTCATGGAGCTTCGTTCCTCACTGAAGGCTCATATCAAGAATCCAGCTACTCTATTCAAGCCAGACTAATGTGTATGTGCAACTCTGGACACCTTTGAAAATATTTTCTTCAATTATGAGACACTCTATGAAAAATAAAAGGAAATAGCAGGTTCTTCTTCATCTGTAGACAGGAACGAAATGAAAAGGGAGCTTTGGATTGTTGAATTTTGCTTCTGAAACAAATGTCATCATTCTAAATATCCAGATTCCTCAAAACACAAAATGTTTAACATTGCAACTGCAAAGCTCTCTAAGATGCAGAACTGGCTTTAGCACATGGATTTTGGATGCAGTCAGGGTGGGATTCCCAGGACAGCCAGTCCCTAAACTGACTCGAGCAGCCCTGTGACCACAGGCTGGGTCAGGCCAGGGAATGGCCATGTCCACAGGCATTTACAGGGGCTGTGGAGGAGACAGGCACAGGGGAGAGCCAGCCCCAGGTTTTTCTCACTGTCTCCCACTTCAGGGGAACTTCAAGAGAGGGTACCTCTTCCATGGTGATTTCTCCATGGTACTGCTTACTTCTATATTCTGTAAATAAATTTATTGATTTGTTTTAATCTATTACTGAAAATTACGACGAAATTTTGTGAAAAAACCAAAACCTTCAGAAACTTAGGCAAAGCCAGCAGAAGCTAAAATTGAAACCCCAGCATAAAAGTTACTGCGTGAGCAAAGCTAAGAACACACCAAGTGCTTTCCAAGAGCGGAGCAGTTCCCCATAATCCTGCCAGGGAACAGAAGCAGTGACAGAATGCTAAACCCTGACACCACCCTAAGGTGGCCACCACAGCTCTCTGCATGTGGCCACGTCCTGCTGTTCTGGTATCTGGCAACAAGGCTATTTTTTGAACGAACACATGTTTTCTGACAGAAATGAAGGTGTTTCCTCAGAGGTGAGCTGCTGTTATGGCAGCTGGGATGAGTTCCTCTCCTCAGAATACAGAACCAACCAGAAAATTTGGGTCCTGTAACTCTGCTTGCTGCAACGCTCCACACATTGAGAACATTTTTCTGGAAGCTTCCAATTACCATGGAATAATTCTTGGGCATTTTTTTTGTGCCACTGATTAAAGATAATCATGAGAAGAAAACTATGGCTACTAATTGTTGAAATTGTAAGGGAATATATTGAGATGATTATCGACTTAATGAAGCTGGCATTGAAATACATTTTCCTGATCTGCTTACTCTGTGTACTGTCTCCTAACTGGATAATACTCTGTGATTTACTCAGCCTCAGTAAATAACAGACTGATCCCTCTTGTTTGCAAATGACAGCAAACATAGTTCCAGGAAAAATCATAAAACAAACAAGCACAACATGCAATGCAAGTATCAACCATTTTGGGCTCTGCGAAAATAAGCTTCGTAGGGAAATGCTTGTTTCAACATACTTCAACTTGATGCCAATTACAAATCTCATTCTGAGCTATTTTACCAATTAAAAATAATACGGGGTGAAAATCTTATATTCATGTCTTTTTTTTTTCTAGTGCAAATCCACACAGATTGAGTAACAAAGCTAAGTTATGTGCACCTTCTAAGGCGGACAAACTAAAATGATCAGTGGAAGCAGTCCAGCCCTTCCCCTAATTTCAGTCAAGGTTATTATCCCTGAACAAGTTTTTGAAAGCATTTCTTTATGATTTGCTTTTATTTACTCTGTGCATTGAGAAGAACCTTTTTTCCACTGAAGGAGCACAGAGGGAAAACTGGTTGGGTTTGTTTTCCTCCCCCCAGTCGAGCAGGACTATTCAAAACTCTGTCTGTGAACATCCACTCTTCTACTACATGAACATATTCCAGCTTCACTTCTCCTCTTCCCAATACAAACCCTCCTTTCCATGCTCTGGAAATTTTGCAGCATCCATCTCGAGCCACTTCTGATCCTTTCAAGGACAGAAGATCACCCTTGCAAGAAAAAGCAGCCCTAGTTCTGCACTGTGAGGGTTTCCAGTGTGAGGATGAAACGTGAATCCAAAGCATTTCCAAGTGCCTCCCAGAGTTCATCAGGCAGCTGAGATCTTATGATCCAACTAACCAGGATTAGTTGTTCTTTAAACAAACTAAATGTAGCAGATATTACTCTTGTGGGACAAATGATCTGTCAGTAACAAACACAGATGATGTAAAAAATTAATGTTGTTCTTCATTTCCACAGTATATACAGAAGAAATTAACTCTTGAGTTCCACAGATGATCAGTCTGTAGCAATACTTGGCGTAAATTTAAAATTAATTATGTTCTAAATGCTGTACACATATTAACTAATTAATCTCACAAAATGTGAAATAGATTTGTAGGCATTAGCATATGCCCTGAAGCATGAGATTTCATTACCTTTACCATTATTTCAGCTTTCAGAAAGATAAGTGTGCACGGCAGCACAGAATGATCCAGAGGAAAAAGAGGTGGTTACCTGCACCCAGAGCATTTGATTTGAAAACCTTCCAGGAGCTGCAATATTCCAAAGCTTGAGTGCAAACACACAAATGAACATTTATGTAAATGCACTGAACACATCACTGGTACAACTCATGGTAAAAAACCCCAAACAAACCAAAACCCAAACCCCAGACAATTTCCTTCTGTCATTCATGATGCAGACCCTGTGCTCGATTTGGAAGAATGAGATGAGCCATTCACACACCGAAATGGCTCAGGACAATTCTGATGTGAATCAGAGGGCAACCAGATCTGCTGTGATCCTCTGTAATGGTTAAAAGATTGAAGTACAAAGAGCTTCTTAAGTGTGACTCTATTAAAGGAGTAGGAACTGTTGGAACAAAAAGCAAATGTCAAAGGGAGAGGGTGCACCTTCAAAGCTCCCTCAATTGAACTCAAAGATGTAAATTTAAAAAACTTATTAAAATACTAGATTTTATATTAGCATTTATAAAGCACAAGCTCAGAGTCCTTTTCATAATTCTGGTAAATCCCTTTTGCAATTTAATAAAAAAAGAGATTCAACATTTGCATCTGAGGAACGACCCAATGGATTTTTTTTAATAAGATCTGCATGTGAGTAAAAACTGCAACCCTGTGCAAAGCACTTTGATGTGATACAAAGGGAGGTTTTATTACTATGTTATTTCAGAGGTGTAAATGAAGTATTAGGAAATGAAAAAGTTTAAATTATTAGGAAATCACCTGGCAGCTGGCTGGGTAGCTCGGATCTGTCGCTGTGCTGTTTGACAGTTTTACATGGTGCAGGTGCTCTTTACCCTCACAAAGTACAGAAAAACCAAAGTGCACCAATGGAATGCATTGTCTTTGCTCTTGGTGCAGAGCAATCCATCTGTGCCATCTCAAACAAACCTATCGGACGAGCAAAAATATGCTGCATTTGATGAAAATGAGTGTTTTACTACAGAAATGATTAAAATTCACACCTAACCATCACAGGACGTGTTAGAGCAGATTAAGTGAATATCCCATGGGGTGCGTCAGGTTTCAGAGGAACTGACAGCGCTCAGACACCCCACAATTCACTGACAGAAACCTCCCAGCAAGGAAAAGAGAACTCTAAGAGCTGATCCTCAATCAGAAATTTTCCTACTGATGAAATAATTTTGCTTAAATAATTCAAAAATTCAGGCATGATGTCCAGATCCTTTATCCATCCAGCATCACCTTAAAGGTTTCACGAGAAAAAGCAAAGTGTATTTTACACACTCGATTTTCTACTTTTTTTTTTCCTACTCAGGAATTTTTTCGTGAATCAAAGTGGCTTCCCAAAGAGACAAGAGGATGACAACTGGAATTGTACCTTTATGAATCTTGATTAGTGAACCTTCAGCACCGTAAAGTCTTTTATTTAGTGAAATTAGCACTGACAACTATGGATTAGAAGCTATCAGGCATTCTAATATTAAAGCGACACTTCTCTTTATTTCTGCGAAACAAGAAGGTTTTGCCAACTCCCTGTTTTTATAAAATTATGAGTGACATATTAGTTTATTTCTTCTGTTGGAATATTTAAATCATCAACATACAATAAAGACCTATTTACAGGATTTCTTCAAGGTATTTTCATTGTTTCTCCTAAAATAAACTAAAAATTCTTTAAAATAAATTAATTTATTTTATTCTTCAAATAATTCTTCAAATAATGCTGTTAAAACCAGAGTTGGGTGTAGTCAGTACCAGATCTAGATCCCAGCAAAGCAGCTGCACATTATTCTCTGCTCCCACCCTCTTGCTGTGCATCCTCAGCCATTTCCTACCAGTTATTTATCATCCCCCTCGTGCAGCAGGTTTTTAACTACACATGAGTGCAGAAAAACCCATCTGTGTGAAAATATAGCTTGTTCATAATTACGCTAAATGTGAATAAATTATTGATAAATACTCTGACACAACGATGTGAGGGCAGATATTTTGTTTAGAAAGTGGGTTTTGTGGTCAATGCTGTGCCAGTGATTACATGATCTGAGATCAGCCCTGTGAAAGCCCAGAAAGAAGCAAGAACTGAGAATTTTTGAGGCACTTCCATGAACCTCCTTCCAGGTTAGATCTGGGACAGAAAGAGTTTGTGACAAGGGACACAACCAAAGATACACAGACTCACGAGAATTGCAGCAGAATTAGGAATTCTTTCATTGTGGGGTCACCCAACAAATCAGGGAACAGAGTCACTTTATTAAAGAACAGTTAATTTATCTGAACTTAACCAAAATTCAGGGCTTTAGCAGCTGACAGAGACAGGCAGTGGTTTTGCCACATTCTGCAGTAACTTCATTAGATGCTTCAAGTTAATGGAAATTCCTTAGAGATCATTTGGGAGCCTGGGGAAATCAGCATTTCTCCCCTTGTATAGATGGAGACTCTAACAGTCCCCTCTCTCCCCTTATTTTGCAAGACAAATCATCTTCAGTTTAGTTCCAGCATGTTTATTAGTAAATATGATTGATTTTGCCCCAAAATGCTTCCTTGTAAGCCAGCTTCCCCCTGTGATGATAAAAACAGTACTAGAAGATGGGAGAAGGTGAGGGTTGTTTCTTTGATATAAGGTCTGGTAGGAAAACAGCTTTTCAAGATTTGAGATTTGTCTTAAATGGCTGCCTCACTTCTGAACCAAAATAATGTCAAACTCCAGAATAATGATTTCCACTCCAAAGCAGTTGGAAGAAAAGAAATAAAGCTGATACATATTCATATCAATACTATATTCAATCAGTTGCCCAGTTACTCTCTTTGATACTGAAATACTCCACACAAATCTACAGCAAAACAGTGTTTTCAAATTCACGCTGCTACTCCTTCCTGATTTAACCAATGGGGTCTATAAATGGTGGTGAAATAGCAGGAATTAGGAAAATTTGAGCTCTGGAGCAGAAAGATGAGCTGCAAGCTTGGGGAAATGGTTACTCTGGGGCAAAAGGTATGGAGGAAACCAGACTTTGGAAAGCAGAAACTCTGGCATAAGATTACCAAGGGACAATACTGCACCTGAAAAGTGGGAGCCTGCACCTATTTTTAGCCCCCTCAAGGCAGGGCATTTTTCCATTCTTTTTTGTCACAGCCCCAGTTAAAACAGTAGTAAAGACACTTGTTGGAAACATCCAATATTGACTGCATATGATGGAAATTACTGACATTTCCCTCTCCTCCATCATAACATTTCTGCTAAGTTGTGAAAAATATGAATAAAGACATAAATGCATTAAAATGAAATGTACATAGAATTTTAAAAGTGTATTATGAGGTTGTTGCTGCAATATCTGTTGGGTAAACAGAAAATGCAGCTGTCTAACAACAGCCATTGAAACGTGTAAGTATCCCAATAAACTCTGCTTCTTGTGGCTGCTGAGGCCAGTTTCAGTTCCCATGGAAACAGATGATGGATTGCCAAAAATGAGATTTGATGTTTTAAAATAATCAGTGATTTGAACTAGTGATTACTATGAAAGTACTGCAGTCCTCTTGCAGTGAGGAGGTTTTATGCAGGGAGCAGGGAAGGGACACATGGCAGCTGGCAGGCAGCAGCAGAGTTGTTAAAATTCTTGCAAATGGTCGTGGTTGCTGAATGACAACAGCAAATGCAGTTTCTTGAAAAATCATTGAGTAAAATCTAGCAAAACCCTATTTTATAAAGTGAATAGGCTTTGAGGTTTTAGAAAAAAATACAAAAAATGTTGTTGAACAGCCCTCAGATGCAATGCTTTCAAGTGCTTTTCCTAAATAAGGTCTCCTTTAGACCTCAGTTCTGAGAATTCAAGGAGCCAGGCACATTCAAGCTAGAAATTGCTGCATATTTGTTCTCCTGTGTTATTTCTCAATGACACATTAGGTCCTGATTCTACAAATAAGCCACAACAAACAGAAATAAAATGCTGGCAACATTCAGTTTTCCAGAGACTGGAGGGGAGCTCCAGGGAGGACACAGGTCTGGGATGGATCAGTGGCAGTACAGGGAGGTTTGCTGGGAGTTTGGGTTGAGAAGCTCAGCAAGATTTTTTGGGGAAGAAACTCAAGAAGGGTGAGGGCCACGCTCCCAGGACATTGACACTCCTGAGAGGTGAGGGAAGGGAAAGATTTCCTCCAGCATTTCCACTCCTTATCCTTTCCCTTTGCCCCTGCTATGATGAAAAGCAGGTTGATCTACCCCACTCTTTCCCCACTCAAGTGGCAGGAATTTAGAGAGGAAAGCAAAGAGAGTAAAGCTGAGCAAGTGATGGCTGTGCTCACCCCAATAAACTGGTGCCTTGTTTGTCTGTGTCTAGAGCTGGTCCTTTCATGTAAAACAAGGGATTTGTGTAACACATAAAAATAGCCACCGGTGTGCATTAAGAAATAAAAGGTAGCACTAACAAGCAGCAGACAAATAGATTTCATACAAATTTTGGCAGAATTCTACTGTTTTCTCACTTCTAACTGCAAGATGCCTCTGCAAAGTTTCACCAGAGCCAAAAATGCTTCCTCTCACACTGATCAGACTGACCCATGGAACACGTCTGCAACGTATTTAAATTCATTTGGAACCTGTTTGGTGAAGGCCAAGCACAAAGCAGCTCCACCCCCCACTCTGGGCACCCGGGATAAGGCACAGGCTGCCAGCTCCTGCCTCTCTCTGCACCACTAATTAATGTAAAACCACTCCACATTTGCTCCCATGTAGCAAATTCTTTAAATTCAAGTTGAATACTGTTAACAAAATAGACTTGATGCAAATCAACCACAAAAGCCACAATACATCCCCAGAGTGCCAGGTTCTGTGGTTTTGGGGTTTTTTTCCTTCCTGAATCACACAGCAGTTTTCACTATGAAAGTAAATCTGCCAAAATGAAAGGCTTTTAAAGCATTCCACATAAACCTGTATCTTAAAGTTACAAACTTGTATGTCTTAGCACCTTTTCACATCTCAAATAAAAATCCACTGGAATCATAAGGCAAGACAGAATTTGTCCTTTCCTGCACAGAAAGAAAATTAACAATCCTTTGTAGCGCAGAGTCAGAAGTACTGGCAGATACATTTTACTTCAGTCAGTTTTGATTAATAAAAGTTGATTGGTAAACATACGACATTACCGTTTGCTGTATTTGATAAGTCACAAGCATTTTGCATCTATTTCCATAAAAGCAGAGACATGTGAGGGGCCACAGGAGATAAACCGTTCCTGGGGATTTGTGAACAATTGCCACTTTTTAAGCATAAAGCACTAGTTTTCTTTTGCACATTTGCTCTTAAGAATCACTGCGACACTTTTAAATAGTCTTATCTTGGCTGCATATTAAAATATTTCCATTTGTAGGCAGAGTAGTTCAAAGATTGACAGAAAAATGGTTTTCCACAAAAGCACATTAGTTATTAAAGGATTATATTCATGATTTGTCCCTAATAGCATCTTTAGCGCTCATTAGAAAATGCAGCAGATGCAAAAAGTGAGCCTCAAAATACGATGACAGTGAGTCTTCATATTTACCCACCTCTGGATTGAGGATGGTTTTTAAAAAACAGTACATAGTTCACTTTCAAAAAGTAATGCTATTAACACTTCTTTCACAGTCCATATTTTCTCTCTCAAAGTACATTTGTCCCCAGAAAGCAACAAACTCATAAATCAATTTCTACTGCAAGCTGTGATAAGTAAATCATACTTAGAACAAAAAAGGTTTCCTTCTTGTGACACTTCCATTGCCTTTGTTTTACAAATTCCAAATCTATGATTAATAAGGGTAGTAGCACATAAAATGATTTTGTTCTTTATATGTGATCATCATAGGAAAAACAATATCCAACAGTCAGATTTTCCTTTAGACAGTGATCTTTGAAGTTTTATTGAAATTTACAGCTGCTGAAGATTGTCCTGAAAGATACTGTGAGCAGCTGAGGCCCATTAAAATACAATATTAGTTCCAATCATCCACTTTTTTCAAGCAAAAAATATGGATTTTACAGTGCTACTGTAATGGCAGCAACTTCCCCTGGCTTATGAAAAAAATATATATTACAAAACCCTCTGTGATTTGTGGTCCAAATCTGTAATGAAACATATTGGTCAAATCCCAAAATGTGCCTCTCATCTCATCAGCCCGAGTGCCTCTCCTGGGAAGAATCCCCTTCCAAATGAGCCTTCCTAAAAGGCATTTTCTTTGGCAGCAGCGTTTTCTTTCTGCTGTCCCTCTCCCACCTCCAAGGGGCTGTGTTGCTGCCACCCACTCTGCACTCAGCATCCCGTGGTCCCCAGGTGCCACGTCAGTCTTCCTCCCCCTCATCAAACCAACGCACAGAGTTCCACCCGGCAAGTTGAGAGGTCTGAATAAATTGATTTCTGAAACATGTGTTTAAAACCTGCGGCAAACAAATTATGTGCGGAGAGGGAAGCGGTGAGGTTGGATCTAGACAAGTCAAACAGCTTTGGGAAATAATCCTGGGATTTGCTTCCCCTGGGGTGCTGCTGTTTCCCTCTGCTGAGCACAGCACACGGTGATTCCCACACCAGCCCCTGACAGACAACAGTGCTCACACAGCCCCTGACAGCGCCAGGACTCCTCAAACTGAGCACTCCGAGAGATGATGGGAGATTTCCCTGCAGTCCCTCATATCCATACAGGCCTTGGGGATAACAGTGAAACTCGATGCAAGATGATTCCTGGCGCTGCCTGTTCCTCCAAACTGAAGTTACTCAATGCAGAAGTTTGGTTAAATAAATTAGTTACAAGGTAGTGATGGATTTTAGCTTAAGGGAATAATTTAATTCTACCAAATATTCTTCTTTTTCAGGTACTGACTTTAATGTGGAGCCTGGGAAAGGTACATACAGATAAACCAAATATTATAGGGGTTTCTCACACCTCTTACTGCTGAGAGGTGTCACTCCATAATGTCAGCAGACAAGACATCTGCCAATTTTTGTTTTTTAAATTATTGCTCAGCTAACACACTGTAGAGTTGACAGTCTCTGAATTTATTGTTCAGTAATGATAATCATCACAATCTTAATGAAAGTATTATCCAGTGTATGTGAAAAGTAATTATGTGCAACTAGCTTAAGTTGTATGACAGGCTGGTCTTTGCAGAGAAATGCACTGTGCCACTAGAACCTCTCACAGAAAAATGAAGTGGTGTTTGT
Organism: Struthidea cinerea; assembly: GCA_013397865.1. Taxonomy (NCBI): domain Eukaryota; kingdom Metazoa; phylum Chordata; class Aves; order Passeriformes; family Corcoracidae; genus Struthidea; species Struthidea cinerea. The sequence goes on along the minus strand of VZTI01004947.1, from coordinate 1,481,146 downwards.
TTTAAAGTGAAAAATAGATACATGGCACATTAAGCCATCTGCTATCATCAAAGCAAAACCTAATCTAATGCTATTATCAGCCCCAAATTTGATGTATTATTCCAAGATACTTTAATTTTTCTCATCTTTTAAAGCCTACTTAGCTACAGCTACTTTTTTTTTGAGGCTGCCATTAATATATTTACAATTTTACTTTAACAAATTTCTAATAAATTTGCACCAGCTTTGCTTATTTGTAAGATATTGTGAGTGTTCCAAACCACAGCAAGTCATATGAGACAGTCGCTTGTGCTTAATGTATTTTCATTTCCACAATCTGCCAGCAAATCCAGTCTCTAAGAGTTAATAATGACCAAATACATCCAATAATGAATTGATTTGAGTGCAAAACACAGATTTTAACCCGTGTGAACCTAAAGGCAATGCAATTCAGCATCCTGCCTAGTGGGATGAAGCGCATCTGTGAAGTCTTTTGGTTCCTCAGGAGTTAATTAAGTGACTAAATGTCCATCCTGCTGAAAGGGACACCCCAGAAGTGCCTTTATACACCAAAAATTGAACTTTCCAGTTTTGTGTCAGACATAATTCCACTATCAAAAGACATGAGTTAATATTCATCTAACTGTGGCTTACACGGGGAAGAGCAGTTTCACTCTAAGGAAGTTAATGAAGACAGTAATAATGTCTGCATAGAAGTTTTCTTCTTAAAGAAAGTGAATTAAATGAATTGACGGCTGGAATGAACCTTTTCTCTGAAAAGTGCTTCACTTAGAGAAAGGTAAAAAATCCTCTAAGAGTACTAAGAATTTAATTCCTCAATGCCACAAGTGAAAGGCAATTGCAGACCTTGATGGTGCTACTGTCCTTTGTGCCTCTCCAAGGTACTGTTTGTGCTCGTGTAAAGAAAGTTAAATGTGCTTTGCTTTTAAGCCTGATGAAGTACAGCCAGGCAAGGCAAGCTGAATACTTGACATCCCAGAGTAGCAATTTCTTTTGATGCAGTCACCTTTAGAGACTTGCTGGTTTTGGTAAGATGTGCAGGGAAACAGGAAAAATCATCCCATCAGTCAAGACCCTGGATAACAGTGCAGCTGAAGCTCTGCAGTTCTCTGCTGGAGTATCTGGAAATGAATTTGTCTGGGTGTAATGTGAGGTCTCTTCTAGAACTTCTTGGGGAATGTAGAATAATAACAAACAGCTTAAACCCTAATTCTTCTCCTTGCTCATTTTCTCTTGTTCTTGATCTTTTGGTCTCCTCTTCAATTCTCCACTTCATACTTTTCGAGCATGTACAGAGGTTCTTTCTATTCTGGAAACACCTCTTGAAAATGCCAGGCTGAGGCTTTGGTGACAGAGAATGCACAAAAGCCAAAATGAATGTACACCCACACTGCACTAAGCGAGGGGGGAGGATGACAGTGACTTTTAGGACTTAAATTTTTAAACACACACCATCGTGTCCCACTGACTCTGCTGCACATTTGTTAGTTGCCTTAAGTCACAAATGGTAACAACCCCAGGAGTATGTGCAGGCCATTTGCTTCACTTTTTTATATTATACAGGGATTTGTTGACTTTACATGCCCACTCATTTAAGAGCAACTTGTCATCCTATTCCTCTTTTTATCTGGAGGCTTTAACAAAATAACACACCACCATTAGAATAGGTACTAATATGTGGTTATTTGCTGCAAAATTCCACCACAAGTAACACCAGCAGTTAAATTAAATAGAGGATGCAGTTTGAAAAAAATTGCCTGGGTCCCAAAGGAAACTTTCTCCCAGAAAATGTCACAGCCATGCACACCCTTAGAGCAGGATTTACCACCCTGACTGAAAAAAGGTGAAACCAAAGCTATCCACTGAATCTTTTCTCCCCCCCATCCCAAAAAACTGACAAGGGCATCTAGTGATAGGACAAGGGGGAATAGTTTTAAACTAAAAAAGCGTGGATGTAGTGAAGAAATTTTTCCTGATGAGGGTGGTGAGGCCCTGCACAGGCTGCCCAGAGATGCTGAATAGCTGGCGGAGCCCCTCCCCGTAAGTGTCCTACACACTGGTACACAGTGAAGGAGAAATACATCAGCATTTACTACCTTAAACCTGCTAGGGGAACCTTACTGCAGAGCCAATTAAATGACATTTCCTGAAACATCTGAAGAATTTCTTATTTTTCATTCTCACAACTAGTGTTACTTTTGATCTTTTGTACCTCTCACCTAAGGACAACTCAGTTCCCACATCAGTGAGATGAATCCATGCCAGAGCAGCTCTGTGCACACAAACATGAGGATTATTTTTGTGGCGTAAAAATGGTGCAGTGTTAAGTACATGTATATTAAGGCTTTTGCACGAGTAAGACTTAACTTGACCAACCATTTGAATGAATTTCACCATAACCACCACTGTTCTCCCCATTTTTGGCACTGTTTATGTCCTCACTCCTTGTGCACCACAGCAATGTCACTCCTAGAAATCATTATTACAGCTGACGCACAAAATTATGGCTGATTGATTCAGCCAAATCATTGTAAGCTTGTTTAAGAGCATTAAAAAAACTTTATATTGATTTAGCAATATAAGGTACTTTTAATCAGATTAAAGAGCATCGTACAAGGTGGTTGTATCAATTTCCCTGATCAGTTTAGCAGGAGATCCAGTGAGATTGATGCATCAGCCTAACTGGATCACTGGCTAAACTGATCAGGGAAATTGATACCTCCTGGTGCACAAAAAACCAGTGAAATGCACAGCTTGCTCCACAGGTAAGAAACAGCTCCCAAAAGATATTTCTACATTTCTCACAGTTTTATATGCATCCTCTCCACATCTCAGCTTCCCTGTATTTATAGGGCTGCCATATTCCCAAATTTCATGGACAGCAAGATGTGAGTGGATGCTCTCTGGTTTTTTCAATATATTGAGACCTACTGCACACAGAGTGCTCTGATGATTGGTATGTGTACCATAAATCTGTCACTTGCTGAACTTATCAGACTCACTATGCACCATCTATCAAACTTCCAAGGAGATTTACCCTTCCAGCATGGGTATTTCAACTGCAGAAGCACTCACAGATTCCTACACAGGCCAGAGAAACTTCCTCAAATGTTCCTTTTAGACAAAATTTCTGACCAGGGAAATGGAATTTATATGGAAAGCTTGGGGCGTATTTCACCGCTGCTGCAGCCGGCGTTGCAGTTCTCCCATTTGTAAGCACGACCACAGAGTTACAGGTGGTTTTACCCCAGCAATCCCAGCAGGGGAAGGGCAAGAGTAAAGCACAGCAGGTGAAAACCAGGATCTTTATATTATTAAATACATGACATATGCAGCTCTACTTGCAATTTTCCCAAACTGTAAGAGAACTCAGGCAAATCTCATTTTCAGGCACTGCAGGCTTGCCTTGGTCACTCTGCTCTGTCCCCTGTAAGGATTCCCAGGAAGCTCTCAGACACCAGGATAACAAGGCCTTGTCACCATCTGCAAACTTCTGATTTGTGTATTCTCAGCATCAACACAAAATTTGTCATGTGGCAGAAGTGGAGGAAGTAGATCCTTAATGGTTAATAACTCAGGATTTGTCACTTAGCTCTCTTCAAGAGATTGCCCAAGAACCCATTGTTTCATCTTCCAGCTGTTTCCCATCAAATTACTATTAAATTATTCATAAATTATTACACAGTTTCTTCACATTCCTGCAATACTAATTTTAACAGTTTCAAAGCTACTGTAATACCAGCTTTCAGGTTTCAAAAAGGCACATAAGCAGCAATAAAATATACTGTACAGATTAGCAAAATCCAAATTTCAGAGAAGTTTTCCCTTTCTAATATGAACTCTAAAGCCTCAGCAGCCCTGGAACACAGCAATATCCCATTACCATCACTTGCTAGCACATCTACCCCTTTGAACTCACGAAAATGTAATGCACAGTTAAAAACTAACTAGCAACATTCTTGGCATTTCAACAGCTTTCTAATAAATGAGACAAGATTTAATCCACATTTTTTAATGTTACAGCCAAGCCCTTCAGTCTCTGAATGAAACTGTGCAGATAAAAACATGGGATGGCTTCATAACTGTTAGAAAAGGATAAATGAGCACACCTTGAGATAATAACTAATCAAAGTGCAAGTACTGTGTCATTAGGGGTGAGCTGCTAATTAGTAAAAAAGAAATAAAACTGTCATGGTAGGCTAAAAAATAATGAAAAGAATAAACAATATCTGGAATTTTATTGTGAGGAAAATAGTACTAAGCATAACTCTGCAACAAAACCCCACAGATTCATATATTAAAAGAAAAAACCTCAGAATTCATTAAGTAAGTGCACTCAAGTAAACGTAATTGAGAGATGAACATTTCCTTTCCCAAAATGTATCATGGAAATGAACAGCGTGAAGGAAGCGCAGACATTCTGCACATCCAGCCCCTTATGCTGCACCAGGACCATTAAAACCACATGAATTATTTTGTCAAACTGCTTTAGAAGTTCAGAGACAGCCTTAAAATAGTAATTTATCTCAAACTTAGTATGAACACGACTACTTTATTCTCTTTAAACCTTAATTAGTGTACTTAAAATGTAAGCTGTGTTATCAAATATAATTAATCATATTTTAGGGTGGGTGTATTTTGAGCTTTAAATTGACTTACATTCTGCTGCTTGGTATAATCTTGTGCCCGTCTCTAAACCACGTCACTTGGGGCCTTGGATGGCTGAGGATGTGTGGGAAGTTCAGAACTGCAGCCTGTCCTTCAGTCACTGTTTTTCTCTGGTCTGTGTCCATGAAATCTCCCATGTCTGCAAAGAACAAAATGAAAAGTTTTGTCTTTCTCCCTATTTCTTTCCAGGGGACAGAGAAATCACCGTTGTTTCCCAACAGCCACTGGCACTGATATTTACTCATGGGACACTGTGGATCATGGGACAGTTTGGATTTTGATTTATAGGGGCAGATGAACACAAGGCATGAAGGAAACCCCAGTGCTGCTGCTGCACACAGGCAGAGCATCCATGAGCAGCCCTGCGTGGCCCCTGTGTCCTTGGGCAGTAACTGAGGGGTTTTAGTGAAAACGACATTTTAATGGAGGTTTGTTTGCTTTGGTTTTTTGTTTGGCTGGTTTTTTTTTTTTTTTAATAAATTCTTAACAATAAAAAATAAACCCCTGCACTACAAAGGGATGCTTATGGTGTTTATAAATGTGTCCATTTTTTGGTCATCTTTTTTTTTTATCCACACCTCCCAAACAGACAAGCAGCTCCCCCACTGCAGCCAGGCCAGTGGAGAGTCAGACCTAGGCAAGGAAGTTACTGCTCCCAAAAGGATCCTGGAACCCCAAGGCCACAGTCGTGCTGGGGGCTATCAGCTCTTCTGGCACGACACTCCCCGGTCAATAGTGCATCCCTGGTGTTAGAGAGCAGCTTTTAACAAAGATATTAATGGAAGAAATGAAACTACCCTTGCAGAACCTCTGCCTCTGCAGGCTTTATTTCACAGGCAAGTTCAGGTATCTGGGGAGACCTTGGAAAAATTCAGTGAATGTTTTTTTTCTTGTTTTTCCTTTGACTTTTGTACCACATTCTTATCCATTAAAATAAACAGGGCTGTAGGCTCTTACTCCTTCACCCTCCAAAGAACTTCTCTGCATTTTAATTTGATTTAAACTAGGAAACTGACACACAGAGAACTATTCCAGCTTCTGTCGCTGAATTCCCTTTTTTTTTAAAGGACAAGAGGGTTCTCTACAATTTCTGTGCTGCAGAGAAGGATGCAAAGGACACAGAAAGGTCTGTGAATGGCAGGAGATGAGAAGAGCCAGAACAAGAGCAGAAATTAAAAACACATGGTATTTTAAAGAAGCTTTAATCATCTTTGTGATTTTCAAGTTATTTATTCAGACATAATCAGCATTGTACTTCCTCTGCTGCTCCAGATTCCTTACAACTGTAATCAGATCAGCTACTTGAAAAGAAATTTCAAACTGCGGAGGTGGATCTAATTAACTTCACTGTCGTATGATTATTGTAGTTTCCACAATCCAGGAGTTTTTAAGCCCATCCTGTAATTAAGATTTACTCAGCAGTTTTCTCGCAAATATCTGTTCCCATTCAGTTAAGTAATATGTTAGCATGTGTTGAGAATATTTTTTAAATTATTGAACAAGTTCCCTGCTACTTCAGATATCTAGGACATGGAAAATACCTCAGATCTTTCTCAGTGCCATTATAATTACACCTTTCAATTTTTCACTAGAGATCTTGAGTTGAAGTGTATTGGGAAGCATCCTCTACTCACTGGCAAAAATAGATCATTTCTTGTGAATCCTTCTGAGTTAAATGTCTAACATTTAATTCTCCGTAAGTTTTGATGAGTTGCTAAGATGATTTTAGGAAGCCCTTGGAATGTTGCTTTCTGATAGGTCTTGAAGAATAACCAAAAAGTAATATATGATAAAATATCAGGAGCTTCACTACATCCACACAGCTTAAAATCAATTAATTTAAATCAAAAACATTAAACCACAGAAAACAATCATGTGGCATCAGTAGCTACCCTGGGTGAAGGGGAAAGAGGGTATTTAGAACTTGTAGAACACTTTCATCTGCAGGGATAAAGTGCAAACCTGACTGGCAATTTTCCTATAGAAGCCATTTATGTCACAAAGGCTCAAGACCAAAGATCTCCCAAGTCACACAGGATCTGGTTTGCTTTGCCTCAATGCCTTTATCAGTGAAAATAAATGAATAAATGAACTGATAAATAGACTGCTTAATTCAGACAGATTTAAGAGAGAACCTTTCAGCCTCATTCAGCAATGCAGGTCTACAAATTAAGCGGGAGGAAAACTAAAACTGAAGCAAAGTAAACAATTGCACTTCTTACTCTCTCCAGAACAGCAAAACTCACACACAAACCAGCCTGGAGAGACAAAACTCTGCATTGCAAACCTTCCCCTCCTTCAGAGGGGAATAAAGCTGTCATTTCACGAGACAGAATTCTTCAGCAAAAGAACCAAGGAAATGTATTCCTGTGTCTCCTTCTCACTATTGTTCCCACAAGGACTTCTCAGGAATTGCTCCATGCACTGTGCCAGCACAACTGCTGGCACAGCTGGGTAGGGAGCTGGGCAGGGAGGAGCTGGGAGAGAACTCCTTCAACAACCCAGCAAAAAAACTGTTGCTCTTTTAGAAATTTTGGAGAAGTCTCCCAGCCCACAGCTGCACAAACAGGTTTTCCTGCTGAGCCTAAAGGCTCTACCACAGTGCAGGAACAGCAATGATTAGTGAGATGCAGGAGAAAATGGGCACATTTTTCCCTGGGACTGCTACCAAAGCCTTTGTCCCCTGAAACCACACCTGGAGATGCAACTCCCAGAGGCATCCAGGCTCCTGCAGGGGCTCAGTGCTGCACAAGGAGAGGCATCTCACCCCCACCTTTCCCTGCTAAACCCTCTGCTCACCCCACACCTCACTCAAAGTTCTGTGCACTCATAGCAGCTTTCAGTAGAACCTCTGGACTTGCAAGGGGCTGACCCAGGTCAGGGTGAGCCCACGGCCAGTAGACAGCAGGGACACAAGGGCTGGCAGAGGTCAGGGAAGGAAAACCCCATTTTAGCAGCAGTTTATTTTTACTTTAGCTCCCAGCAGATCCAAAACAATAGAGAGACCAGGCATCAAAGCACTGATATGACTGACATTACAGATATAGTAACAAAATCCACTGTAGTGCAGTAAACTGATGGACACGATACCAAAGCTTACGTAATACCATTTGCAACTGGTTTTATTTTAAAACACAGGAAATTCCATGTAATTTCCCTCATTGACATACTGATTAACTTGAATCAGTTCCTTCAAATTGGGTATCTAATAAATAATTCAATTTCTCTAAATTCCACTTATCAAGTGACATTTACTACTACTGAATTTCCAGTTGCTGACCCTCAGGAGAGATTTGATCCATGCATTAGACTTCTTCTGCACAGCACACAAGTCTGTCTCTTTTTAAATTTCTTTTATGTTTTTACTTTGGAAAAAGAATAAGGCCTAATTTTATTATTATTTCAAAAAAAGTTATTTGAATTGTATTTTCTATATGTTAACTGAAAAAAATTAAATCAAGAGTATATGATAATTTCTTATGTCACGTTCACTAGCACAAACTCCTGAGAAAACCAAATTAACCTTTCCAAATGGCAGCTGGGTTTCAAAAATTCTGCACAGTCGAAACTGAAGTGGTGCAAACATTGGGGGGGGTTGCTTCAGAAAGGGGCTGAGAACAAAATTTTGAAGTGTTGTTGTGAAACTGCTGGTTTTGTATCACGAAGATTATGACCTGAAATCTTCCTGGTGCTATCCCCACCATCCCATTCCCTTTCAGATGCTGCTGCTTTCCTCTGGACTTTTTGTTGTTGTTGTTGTTGTTTTGATTGGTAGTTCTGTGCTGCATGGCCTTCCTTAATCCCTGTGTATTCAGGGTGAGCTATAACAGTTCTCTCACACTACAGATATCTCCAAACCATCTCATTGTCATGGCTTTGAACAGCTCAAAGACTCAGTGTTGCACTGCTCTGAGCTGCTTCCCAGATGATAACTAAAATATGAAACTTCTTGTGCGGCAATAATTTAAAAATTTGTTAAATCCGACATCTAACACCTGTTCAGACTAACAAATGTTATCATACATTGGGATTTTTACCCCAAAAGAAGCTAATGAGCACAGAGTGACCCCCCCTCGGACATACATGCCACTTGGACTTGAGATCTCCTCTGCAGCAATGCCCCCATCCTGTTCCGCACGATGCACTGGTAGAAGCCAGCATCGGCCCTCTGCAGAGCTGGGATGATGTACCTACGAGGCAAAAGGCACAATTAGAGACCACTTCTTCCTGTTTTACACTTTGTCCTAAATGCTTATTGTATTTTTTCTGACAAGCAGTGCAATCTCAGGTCTTTGGTTACAATATTGTCTGCTCTAGCCAGATTTTTAAAAAACAGCTAACAAGAAATGCATTAAACACCTTTGAATCTTAAGTTCTGCATATGATAAATGCCAAGGATAGCAAAAATTCACATGAAAGACAGACTTACATTTGTTTCCCCTAATTTTCTCTACCTCCATTCTTAAGGCAAAGCAGGCAATTAGTTCAGAGGAGCCACAACAAGACTAAGTGTGGGTATCAGGAAGACTTGCAGGAAATATCAAAGCTTTCCACTGAAAGCTCCACTGTGTGACCACTGAAACTCAGAGGAATCCTGGAACTGCCACCGTGGGCTGTACATTGTGTTTGCTCTGCCCTTCACTGTGCTCAAACAGACACTTGGTCCACTAATCTCACCTTCCTCATTCAGCCACATCTGATTGCTCAACATGAAAATGAGCTGATAGGCACAGTTTTAATGGGAATAAAACACATGAATAATAGAGATAATCCTGCATTAAACAAACATTAATCACAAGCGCATATTCCCCCAGTCACCTTCAGGAGATATTACGGCAGGATTAATGAAAGTCTTTATGGAAGATAAGGAAAACTGCTGAATTTTAATCTTCAAAATTTAATTCCACTAAAAGAAAACATTTCTTCTTAGACTCAAATATACTGTACACACCCACGTGCAGAGCTTAATATCTGAACAGGATCAGGGAGCGTAAAACAAAGGAGGCAGAAGATTCTGGTGTGATGAACGCAGGCTGTAATCACAAAATGCACCCCTGCAAATGGGTCACACCACCAAACACAGGGAGCTAAACCAGAGCCCAACACCGTGGCCAAGCTTTAGCAATCCCTGGGATTTCCAGGAGCCCCTGGCTGCCCATGGAGACGAGCTGTGACTCCTGTGACCTCCTCTGGTTACTGCTGTGACCGCCCCGGAGCCAGCAGCATGTTCCCTCCCCTGGCTGTGGCAACTGGCACCAGGAAGAAAAGGAAGATTCCAACCTGTGCTCTGTGTGGGAGTCACAGCAATCCCAGCACACAAATAATGACTCTGAACCAGGAATGTTGTTGCCTCTTGCCTGACGAGCCTCACCAGGGGGAATGGAGTGAGAAAACAGGTGAAAATACACGGCAGAGGAGAGAAATCAATAGGACAGACAGGCTCTCTAGTTCCTTGAAAAATAATTTCCTTCTCTGCCAGGCAGAAGATTGTTATAAAACATCATTATAAAAAAAGAAAAAAATAAACTGAAGATTCTGACAAATATTGAAAATTAATTTTTACAGTTCTTTTTACCCAATAATTATACATTAACAATCTTTCTTCCTCCCATAAAGATTTAGTGTCCTACTTGGCTAACACGTATTGCATTGGCTTTTCTGTTAAATAAAGCCAAAATTAAAGGCTTCTTTCCTGAGTATTTTTCTGTACTAGGACAGTAATGCAGACTTAGTTTTGCTGCCACCAGGACAAAACAAATCAATTAGATCAGAAGTGTCCTACTTTGGTTTTCTTTTCTGACTTATTAAAGTTTCAGGAGGAAACATTCTTAACATGTTGCCTGAAGAAATGGAAATCTTTTAAAAATTTACAGTGAAAATCCCATCTACCTTGGAAATTCCAAGACAGCCAAAACCTAGAGCAGCTGGATTCTCAGTGGACCTACTGGGTATAATGTGCAGGTACAGCAAGCAAAATTAGAAGGATTAAATAACAAAAGTGAAAAAAAGAGGACGTGTTTATACTGTGTGAGACTAACTTGAAAATTGCAAACCTGGGCAAGGGATAAATATTAATGGAATTCCTGATTCTGTGTTTACAATTTTAAACAGTCATTATGCACCTCATATGTCTTATTATTTTTTTTAAAACTTACTTTTCTATTGACCTAACAGTCATAATATTGCTTTTTGTGCTATGCTTTCCCCATTCCACTTGTTTTCTGATCGGCAAGAAGGGATATAAATAGTGCTTTCTAAGCTGTAAATAAGACTTTCTTCCCCAGAATGAATTGAAATTGAAGGTTAATACAATTCCTTACTGTGACAAGACATAATTTTACTTTATTTTTCTCTACACTCAAACTCTGCAGATAGATCTTGCCATTGTAGAGATGCCAGGAGGCTCCTTGAGGTTTCTGAGGATGTGTGCAAGGACTTTGGAAAGTCAGCCCTGACTTTTTCCTCATTTTGAATGGCCCAGCCAGCCAGAACCTGGCGTTTGGGAAGTTTCTGCAGAGAGATGGGAAGTGACAAGCGGAAAAGAGAAGCTTCAAGGGGAGTCTCCCCGAGCGTGACGTGCTCCATCACCCCTCTGCAAGGAGTTTCAGGAGGGAGTGGCATCAGCCACCTAAGGAGAAATCCCAGCTAACTCTTACAGCTCACTCCTAATTTAAAATTTAAACCCTCATTTTAATTTTAAATGCCCTAAGAGTTAAAAGTGAAGCTATAGGCTACGGGATTTAATAGTCATAATTATGGATACAGAATTAAAGCTAAATGTATTTTATTAGATATTCATGTGACTTTTTATCTACCCAAGCTTTTTAACAAAAGACTTATGCATCAACTGATCTAATTTTTTAAATACAGAATCAGAACTGAAATGTGTCCAATGTTAAAAACATAATAATCAGGTACTTTTAAGTAATTTGTTTGAAAGTCTATGGCTGCTTGGACATAACCTTAGTGTCTTAAATTCCAATAAATCAATATATTCAGGCCACAAAAGCAAATATGAAAGACATACCTGGTCCAGAACTTAATTCAAAAGAAAACAAAGAAAGAAAAAACAAAAAAGAAAACAGGAAAAGACACTGCCTGAACATTAAAGTCTCTTAACTTATAGACAGAACCAAAACTGCTCCTGCAGTCAGCAGCATTGATTTGTTTTCATAACGTGTATCTCAGATCACAAAGAACTTATAAGATTGTTTTATAGATTCTTAACACAAAGTAGTGTATGCACAGTCACTGTAAAAGCCAGGCTGTGCACACAAGCAGCTTCGTTAGACAAAGACAAGCTGCTCCTCCAGGGTCACCAATGTCACAATGCAAAGACTCCAATTAGTTCTGTACTCACTTGGGGTGTTATAATGATATATTTTCAGCCTGTTACAATATAGACAGTACTTTAACTGAGACACACTAAGTAATATCAATTACCAAAAATCTTTGATTGATGATTCAAATTGCAGCAGAAGTCACTTACTCAGGGAAGATTCGTGCATTTGAACAGTCTATTTACCCAAGAGAACTGCACAGCAAACTGTTATGGGGTCAAAGGTTAAATTTTGCAACTGGAATCTTTATGTCTGAGCACATCTTTCCCTTGCTTTCACTCATCCTAATGCACCTATGCCATTTTTTTGGAAGCTTAAAGCTTTGCATTTCTATAGAATCAAAATCCTGTTTAGCTGATCTCTGACTGTGGTGTGGCAGTAGGGATGCAATTTCTACATTAATATCTTCTATCAATGTTATTTTATTATCATAAACCAGCAGCTTCCTCTGCACCAGATCTTTTAATTAGAAATAGAAATAAGAACAATATCAAAACCGCAGAATTAATAAATATGGTTTGAATCATGACCCGACATTCACAAGAATAAATTAAATGCAATGCTAAGAAACAAGGGACTGACTGCAGGTATGTGCACACACAGCTTGGGAGAGGTGTTCCAATAACTGATTCCAACTCACACTGCCATACACAGTAAAATTCCAATTTTGTATTAGGATGTCCACTTGTTTAAGAAATACCATGGCATTCTGATCTTATTTCAAAATGTCACACATTCCGACTCGGGTTTCTCCTAATACCATGAAATGTCAGTCTCCCAGTACCTAGCACATCTGCAGGGCTGGAGTTTGCTTGCTGTTCATTCCATGTTCATGTGTTTGTCCTCCCACACCATTTTTCCCCCCACTCTCTCAGCATCTTACATGGTCAAGGGCTGCTTCTACCAAGCCACTACAACTGACTCTGCTGTTGTTGATCAAAACAAGTGGCATTTGCACAAAGCGATGCTCAAACATTCTGTGATTTGTTGTGCTATTAGAGATCTTTTCATTTTCTAGAAAGCGTTCACAAATCTCCTCTTTATGTGCATGTGGCTCGTAATCCACATCCCAAAGGCTTGAGAATGGCAACCATTAATAGATGCAGGGACTCAGGACTAAGAGGGCTCATGCAAATCCGAAGTCTTGCTTTTCTAGGTAACTTCATATAAATCTAAATGTTTAGGTTTAAACAGTTGCTAAATACTTTAAATGCTAAACGACTCCCAAAAGTTTTAGAAAGTCATTTAAGGGAATTTTTTTTTTTAAATAACATCAAAAATACAATTTTGAAAACCTTTGAGAAAAGTAATTATGTATTTTACCTTGTGTAACAACATAGAACTTTTATATAATTATCTGCATTTTCATGCCAACTTATAGTGTAATTTCACACACAATTTCCCCTACCTTAAGCCACATATCCCAAAAATGCAGTATTTATCTTGGTTTGCAAAAGGTACAGGTGTTGTACACAGGCTCCCTCTGCCACATACCCAGCCCTCACAACTTCTGAACTCACCTGGCCATTTCTACAAAATTTGAAAGCACCAAGTTAAGTTGCATAACAATTAAATTTCCGTAAGGTTACAGAAATTCCCATTTGCATGAAGAAAACCCAGTTAATCCTCCCACATTACAGAAAAGCAGACAAAACCTGGCTGTCTGACACACTGACACTTGGCCAGCCGTGTGCTGCCTATCAGCAGGAATGAGCTCTGATAAGCCACACTGTGGTTTTTCTCCTGTTTGATGGAATGTCTGTGGGATGGGGAGGGAGGCAGGAGGGAGGTCCTGGGGGCAAACTGCACAGTCATTAGAGAGCAGTTTGTTAAACTATCAGCTCCGTTTTGGCATTCTTAGAATTGAAACAGAAAGTTTTGTGTGGAATTTAAGACAGACCACATTCCTCTAGATCTGATTGAGATGAACAGTCCCAGAGAGCTGGGCTCTGTTCAAGGATGAGTTCACACATCATATGTTACATTTAGCTAAGGAATGTGTCTCCTATTTATTGCAAACACAGGTAAAAGTTACATCCCCAGCAAAAGGCACTTTTGGTACTTAAAAATTCCATGTTAGGACCCATGTTTTGTAGCATCAAATCTCATTTCTAGCAAAGGAATCTCATCTCATCTGTTTACAAAGCCCACTCTTCTTTCATAATAAACCCCAAAGTCCCTGTGTCTGTACCTACAAAGCTGTTCAAGGCACTGGGAAATTGAGGGGGTGGGGTTTGGTTTGGGGTTGTTTTTTGCAATTACACTTGGAGAAGGTGATTTTATAGATGTGATTTACTTGTATTCACTGGAGTAGGAGGTTATTGCACTGTCGTTGTGCAACCACTTGAATTCCAAGGGCCAGCTGCCTTCGGCAAGGCACGTAAGGACCAGGCGGTTTCCTTCCAGGTGGATCTGGGGCAAGCCTGGCTCTGTCTTGAAGAATGGTGCAACATCCCCTGAAATACAAAGGAAAAAAATGGGTTTGGAGGCTATTTGAGAAAACACAGGGGAAAACTACTGATATTTAGCTCATTTCTTCTCAACATGGTCATCGTAAAACAAGAAACAACATGATTCAGTTAAGGCTTGCACTGGTACATTCATAACTAAGCTTTATCTTTAGGGGCAGAATTACCAAGATCTCGATAAACTTTGCCCTTGCCCGCTCAGACAAGCTTTTGTCCATGTTTACTCTTTCTCCATATGAGAATTCCAACACTGTCTGCTGTGGCAGGCAGTGAACAGCCCTATTGGCTTTTTTACCCCCTTCTCCTTTCTGAGGATTAAATCCACTCAAAGCTTTTTTTCCTTTTTTTTTTTT
>VZTI01004947.1:1402474-1466298 GCA_013397865.1 Struthidea cinerea | reverse complement strand
TTTTTTTTTTTTTTTTAATTTCTTGAATAGAAACTAGAAGAGTAATCTTGGATGGAAATGATTATCACAGCAGGAACAGTCTCAGGGTAAATGAAGATGCTTGATAGGGAAAAGAATTTAGAAAAAAACACCTCACAAGTTTAATGTGTTTTTCAATGTTCTTGCCAACCAAAATGTGTTAAATTATATTACCTGAAGCTACTAGCAGATTTTGAATTAGGGTACTTCAGTAATATGCAAGGGTCACATGTACTCTCAAACTCTCGTGTATCACAAATAAAACACTCCAAGCAGCAAAGTTCTTGATGGTTAAATTGCCAAAGCTCTGCTCAAACACATATTGATTCTGAGTCCACACCTGCTGGAGATCTACCCCAGTCACCTCTGGAAGACGAAGGTTTTCACACGTTATGAGTCAAATTTCTACTTGCACCTATAGAGGAACTGTAGGCTTCATTTTAGAAGCATATAAATACCTTCTATAACCAAAATTAACAGAATGGCCTTGGCTGGAAGGGATGTTAAAACTCATCCAGTTCCACCCCCTGCCATGGGCAGGGACACCTTCCACTACACCAGATTGCTCCATCCAACCTGGCCTGCAACACTTCCAGGATTTTATTATTATACATAAAACATGGAAATTATATTCAAAGTCAGAGGTTTAATACAAAATATTAATAATATTCAATAGACAGACAATACTGAGCTCTGCTTTAAAGAGTGCAGGGGGTGTGTGTGTACTTTATATATAAAATACAGAAAAAACCCAAGATACACAAGTGTTGTCCCAGTGCAAGTAAAGGTTCAGCTAAACTGCAAACCTTCCTTTTACAATTCATTTTAGACAGTCTCAGGCATTTTTATACTTGCTATTTAAAGAGTTCAACCTATTTTTTACAGTTTGGAGGGAAGTGCCCTCATGTACTCTTCAAGGCTGGCTGGAGTTTTTGAACCCACAGGTCACAGAATCACTGACAGCCCCAGGACGCTCCCAGGAGCTCGGGGCAAGGGGTGCTGGTGGTGCTTTCCCAGTGGGCCTGGTGTTCCACTGGGGTTCACAGCCTGGCCTGGGGATGTCAGCGTCTCCAAGCCTTTATCTTTCACTTTGCCTCTGCTCAGGGAATTTTTGTGACTTGGCAGAGCCCGTGGCAGCACAGACTCGTTATCATTGAAGGGTCCCGGGGCAGAGCTGGGCTCCAGCTGAGCGTGGCCAGGGAGCCCCAGGCCCACTGGTGCCAAAGTATCTCCTGCAATGGGCTATAAATCAGCCACAGCTCCCCACTCAGCTGATGAGTTGGATTGACAAATTGTCTCCGGAGTTTTTAGATTTTAACTTCAGGAACACAGTCATTTATGGAGAAAGAAAAAGCACATAATCTTAAAGCAATGCTTATAAACTATCACACAGAATCCGATCTAACAAACTGAATTAAAAACTGTATTGGGGGTAGGGCCCTTTTCTGATTTGTAGCATTTTAAATAACCTGTCTCTCAAACAAACTGATTTATGATGAGTGCAGATCAGCAGTATCTTCTTTAAATTGGCTGTACAGGAAACTACAGCAATTCAACATACAAGAAAATTGGAACAGTTCCAAACTAGCAGATATTCCCAGACAAGCCAAGGATAGTTTCTACACCTCTCCACACTATTACATGACTGAGAATATATTCTACAAAGCTTCTCTTTTAGTTTCTGTTCTAATGACTGCAATTATTGTGAAATCATCTTATCCCAATTCTCATTGTCTCCTAACTAGTAAAATCAACCAATATTTTAAATGTTATAAAGAAAAATTTAAATTGGAGTTAGAGGATGTTCCTGTGAAATACAGTCATTTTAGCCAGAGTGCAAAGCAAATTTTTACAAAGGCATTTCTAAACAAGTGAGAAAATGTTAAAT
This sequence comes from Struthidea cinerea, assembly GCA_013397865.1. Classification (NCBI taxonomy): domain Eukaryota; kingdom Metazoa; phylum Chordata; class Aves; order Passeriformes; family Corcoracidae; genus Struthidea; species Struthidea cinerea. The sequence continues at coordinate 1,464,392 of VZTI01004947.1, read as the reverse complement.
CTTGTCAATGGCTTCAGATGTGTTTCGGGGAGTCTCCCAAGGGAGTTTCAGACATTCTACCCTGGTAAGATTAAAGGTGTCAGGCCTCCTCTGGAGATGGAAAGGCAGCAGCTGGGAGCTGTGCTGGTGTTCAGGGGAAGATAACAGAGCCCGACTGGTACAGCGAAATGATTAGTGCTGAGTCCCCTGAAAACAGCATTTACCCGCTCACTTACAGAGGCTCATGGAATGAGTTCCCTAAACTATTCCTCCCTGAAGAAAGTTTAGTCACTGAGGGAGAGCTCAGTGAAGGTGGTATCTGCACCAAACCGAGTCATTTGTTGATCCTTGTTTTCAGCGATTTACAGACTCAGCAGCACAACCTCCCTCATTACTTACTCTGAATTATCCACTTACTCCTAACTTACGTCTTTCCAAGAAAAAATGATGTATTTCGAAGACAAAGTGCTGCCCACAAGTCTGTCATTCAGCCCTCCATTTCCTACTCAAATATTCCAAACCCAGTGATGCTGCAGCCCACTCAGAGCTATCTCCCATTTAAAGCATCACAATCAAGCTGTTATTACATGAAAATGATTCTCAAAACTCAATCCAGTTCTGTTAGAAGCTAAAATTTAATAGACCTACGGGAATATTTTTATAAAGAGTATATCATGCTTTATAAATTACCCTGGCTCTCTGGAAGATTTACTTAAACCCTTGAAGTAATTTTATCTTCTAATCCTTTATTCCTGACTTTCTCATCAATCACATACCATCAGTTTATCAAATTCAATTATGCAATCAGAGCTCACTAAATATTCACTGAAAGCAGAAATGAAAATAAAATACAGAGGAAAGATTCCATGCAGAGAGGCAGCTTTGATGACGTTGGCATTTCTGCAGCACAGGGCTGCTCACACCTCAGGCTCAGGATCAAACCAGGGCCGCACCCTGGGCTTTGTTTGCAGCTTTAAGCTGTAATGGAAAGCAGAATTTAAAACTGGACTTGCAAGGAAAAATTTGGTTGTTATACAGCATCCCAGGGAAACGGGAAAATTGGCAGGGAAAATATCAAAGCCCTCTCAGAAGGGAAGTTATAGGAAAGAAATAACTGGCTGAGGGATGGAAGACACAAGGGGGCAGATAATAGGTATGAGATACTTGCATTTAATAATTAACTACAGAAAGGGCTCACAAGGAGGCTAACCTTGGCCAACCAAGGGTTTGAAAGCCTTGGAAGGCATATTTTGTTTTATACTCTTCAAGAACAGGGTGAAATACTAATAAAAAGCCTATCTGAGTCCTAAAACCAAAAATAATAAAATACTGAAATTATTATTCTTGGCTAGAATACTTTTCTGCCTACAAAAACAAAATAAAAAAAATGAATCAAGTATTCATGCTATACACTGTTGCTTTTTCTAAATGTGTTAATATTTCCAGCTTCTCTGGCTCTTCAGTGATGCTGATTTAAAAACAAAAGTAATAGCAATTAAAGAATTTTTTGAGTTGCAAGAAGGAGCAAAGGGATAAGGTGCCAACCTGTTGGCACATGTACATTTACAGCTTCAGTAAACTTTCATTAAGTCTGCTTACCAAACTCACCAACATCCCAACTTGTATCCTTAAAGGGATTCTGCGGATTTATTTTTATGTAAATCTCAAGAAGAAGTAGGATGGAATATGCCAAAATTATCTGGAAATTTGCTCCACAGCGTCTCTGCCTTGCTTTTCTGCACCTCTAAACTGCCTGAGTTTCATTACGCTGCTGGGTTGGCCCACCCAGTTTCTTTCCTTGGTACATGCAAAGCTTAGATGGATTTTATCTCAAAATAAAGATTCAGGATTAAATTCCACAACATCCAGACTGGTTTTTTTTTGGACTAATGCTGACATTTAAACAAAAAAATGGTGCCGGATGCAATTGTCCTCTACTCTGAGCTTGTCCTCAGCCCTGGCAGACGAGATGCACCACAGGAAAGCTGAAAGCTCCTTCGTCCTCCACTCTCACGTTCAGGCACAAACTTACAACGGGACCTGCGAGAGAAAATGGCAGCCTGGCTGGACAGCTTTGTACGGACTGGAATGACAACAAAAATTCCAAGACTAGATACTCATTAAATACCCAAGGAATCTCAAAAGGATTGCATGAGTGAACGTGACTTCAGAAACAGGAGAGCACCATCTCAGGGACCTCAAACGTTCCCTCTAACAAACAAATTAACAAGGATTGGCTAATGATTCTTAGCCCTTGAAGAGCTTACATTTGTAAAACACATAAAGCAAAGCCAGATGAAATAGATCTTTCAGTTACTACAAGGTCTTACAAGATCTTGAAAGCAGTTGCACAGTCCTGTCCCTCAGGAATTAATAAATTTTAATTAAAGACACAATTTGATCTTGAGAACCTCTCCCCTACGGAGAAAAGGAAAGTTAGAACACTCCAGAGAAGTACCACATCACCCTCATCAGTAAAACCCACTGCAACTACCCTCTTCAAAGCTCAGCTTTTTTTCTCCAGAAATGTTGGATACCAACAGTCACAGGCAAAATCAGGTGCCCACTTCCTGAAAAAAATCAATTTCTGTGGTCCTGAACACTCAGAGAAAGGAAAATGCAGGGAGTGCTGAGAGCAGGTTGAGAGATGCCCACTGCCACTGCTATTTGTCTTTGTTATGCATCTCTACTTTTAAGCCATTTTTAGGTGAGCTAATATTGAATATTAAAAGTAGATCAATCTGCACATAAATCAGCCATTCAGAGCAAATACAGCTCAATCACTTAACAAATACCTGGTGAGCAGCTGCCTTTCCATCACTCAGTTGGCCCTACAGGTTCCAGACTGAAAACAGAGGTTTGACTGAGTTACATTTTTCAAACTCAAAAGAAAAACACAATTGGTTTATGAAGTAGCACACCTCTATTGATTTCAGCTTATTAATCTCCAGTCAAAGCATGATGCACGTTACTGTTTCTTCATATGCTTCTAAAGCTACAATCAACTGACACGGGAAAACAAAGAACAGAATTATCTCTGAGGAATTCTCCAGGAAAATGAGGCAGAGGCTGAATGATCAGCCCAGGAGAAGACCAGCAATACAGAAATGTTTTTGCTCTCAGTGTCTGCCAGGAAAGGAGATGTGAGCCACCTTTTCGGATAAACGATGACTGCCATGGAAAGAGCATCCCAAAAGTTCTGTCTGGGGCATTGAATGTGTAATACAAAAGTATGGGTAAAAAGGCTGCTGGAGTCAGGAAACCCAAACTCGAGACAGGAAGATTCTTTTCAGTAACCCACAGAAAGTAGGTACAACTATGGGCAGCAAAGCCTCATTCAAGACCAGACTGAAGTTCAGCTGTGACGCTGTCAAGCACAAACATTCGAGCACGAGCTGCTCTCCTCTGACAGCAAATAACTGCAGCCTCCCGGGAAAATGGTTTTTCTTCTTATTCCCAAGTTGGATATGGAAAAGATTTTTCTTTATTCCCTTTTCAAAAGGATCTTTTAGTCTTGCTATCTCAGTTTTTTCATCTTACAGTTTCTGATATACATGCATACATGTGCTAGCTCTGGATGCAAGTTGTATTCTCTTGTGGAAATGAACTTCAATAGATTATATGGTGAATGAATTTGGAATTATTACACAGTAAATCCTGGGAAATGTACCAGAAAGTCAGATTGAACTCAGATATATTTGAATCAATCTTCTTTTGAATTCAAACCTTCTAAAATGCATTGGTGGGATGCTGGGGAAGTTAGTATATGATCTATTCATAAACTGTCAACAATGTCAAACATACATTAGAGCATTCAGTCACTTTAACTGTACTGATTTGCAGGAAGTCTATTTTATCCAAAATACTGGATCTTTGAGATTCAAATTTTTGTGGTTGGAAGTATGACATAAATCACCAAGTACAACAATTAAATTTAAATTGCATTTTACTACCTCATTCTAAACCTCGATTGTAAAGGACTGATGCATCATAGTGAATATTTCATTAAAATATCAGGTTATTTTTCAAATATACTGCAGCAGCAAAGAATTTTCACACAATGGTATAAAGCATTCTCTCAAAATGGATTTCCTGAACTTTCATCAAAGACGATATCTGATTTTATATTGGAAGAGTACTGAAGCAACTGTATTTAAATCAGTCTTTCTTCCTCAATTTCACACATCAAGTAAATGAGCCCACACTACCCATTTCTGTCGTCCTAGAGATTAAAAAGATAACCTTCTTTTTTGGGTATCTCCATTATAATCCCTGAATGCAAATACAGATATCAGCTGAGGTTGATGGATGGTGCTTTTAAAGGTTTAATTGGGGATGGAATTAAATTGTTTTAAGACTCAGCAAGTTCTGTGAGGAAGCCTACATATTTCTAGAATAAGTGACATTTATTTCTTTTAAATGCACCGTCACAGGGAGACAAGATTTCAATGGGTAACTTCCCTTTTTTGCCTTGAACAGCTCACATAACTAATTGGCAAGTTAGTTATTGGGTAATTGCCAATCATATATTTGATTTGGATGGAGGAAATATTGAACTAAAGATTGCAAACCTGTTGCAGTCCATCCCAAGAGGAAAACTAAACATTCTGTAATGTATAGTTATGATTAGCTTTCAACAATTCAATAGAATAGGAGTCCCAAGCGGCAAGAAAGAGTGTTTCACACTGATAGTTAAGTAGATTTAATTAAAAATTCTTTTTTTTTTTTAATTGAAGCATCACTTCTCTATTTCAGAATTACCTAAACGGCGCTGCAGCTTCCAGTTGGCTTCTCTGCTCCTCGTTTCTTGATGCAAACAGACCAAATGTTTTTCCCAAATCTTGGCTAACACATAGTATTGCTTAAAAGAACAAACATCCTAATTCATTCCCTTAGAAAATGCTATAATTCTAAGATAAACACCACAAAGTGTCTACAGTAAAACCTGTTTTAATATTTCCAACCATTCTTCCCTGTTTTAAGGCACAAACATTTCCTGTTATCTCTCTCAGCCTTCCTCCATTTTTCTCTATGAACAGCTTTAGATGAACTATAAAAACCCATTTGCATCCTGAGACAACAGAAAAAATCCAGAGCAGATTTTTTTACGACAAGAAAAGAAAATCTTACTATCATTGACTGCTTAAAAGTCCTTAAATATAACCTGTTCTTTGTATTCATAAAATCTACTCCCTAACATTCTGCCATCTATTTAAAGACCATCCTTTCATTCACTACACAATCACTTCTTGAAGAATTCCCTTTTGAGAAAAGATTTCTCAAGTTCTATTAGAAACACTCAAAACAGAACTGAAAGGGGGAGGGCCCCCAGAACCACAGCAGAGTTTTTATAGGACCTGGATTCTGATAGAAGAAAGAAGAAAAGACAGTGGTTGGTAACATCACTCCATTAAAATTCAACATAAACCTCTCTCAGTTATCCCCAAATACACCAAGAAAGATTTTCCCACATGCAATTGTATTATTCTTTTCTTAAAGTTGGTTTCTTTAGCAGACCAGCCAAGGAGGAAAAAAAATAATGAGCTGATATCGTTTTAACTGAGCCTCAAGCAGCTCCTGATGTATTAACCTTAAATCCCATTAAGGTTTCCTTTTCCCATTTAATTCCTACACCTCCTGTTTTAGTCTCCCTTTCTGACCACCTGTAATAATTCAGTTCAGTCAGGGCAAAAAAAAAATGATATTGGTTTATTGTATATCAGAAGGCAACCACTGTTCACAGCTTTGTGAATTCACGGAATATCACAGAATCCCAGAATGGTTTGGGTGGGAGGGTGCCTTAAAGCTCATCCAGTTCCAACCCCGACATGGGCAGGGACACCTTCCACTATCCCAGGTTGCTCCAAACCCTGTCCAACCTGGCCTGGAACACCTCCAGGGATGGGGCAGTCACAACTTCTCTGGGCACCCTGTGCCAGGGCCTCCCCACCCTCACAGGGAAGGATTTCTTCCCAATATCCCATCTAAAGCCACCCTCTTTCAGCTTAAAGCCGTTACCTGCTGCAAGATTAAAAATCAAAAAGCTACATATGATGTTGTCAAATTATGTTTAGTGTAGTTCATCCACAAAAAAGGCTCCAGAATTTTTTTTTAAATATTCATGAGGATATTTTTAAGAAAGTTACAAATGCACTGAAAGAAAAAGGCACATCCGTACAAAGCGGGCAAATGAAAGAGAACCCATTAACTATGAAAACCAAAACAAAATCTCCAGAGAAACCTCCAGCCTCTGAATTTGGTATCAAAGCACAACCTCTGTGCTTTTCATATTCTCTTCATACAGTGATGTTTACAGAGCCTCACTCAGAGACTCGAGGAAATAAGTTGTTAGTGTTTAAATCTCGGCCCACAGCAGGTGGAAGGCAGAGCTGCCTCACCAAAAGAGAATTCAAATATAGCAGGATTTCCTTCATTATTTTAACCACAAAGGAAGCTATTGTTGCTGCTACATAATCTACAATCTCCAACTACTGTAGGGCAGCCTGATCACACTGGTATCTATCCAGCAATTTATAAATATATCCACTACATATTCCAACTGACACCGGCACGAAGGAGAGATGAAACCCTACAGAACACTTACAGGAGAGAAAAGATGAAAACATAAATGTGCTTTCCTCAAGTTCCTCCCTGCTATGAGTGGCATTCTCAGTGTGCAGAAGATAAATTAAACCAAAAGGTAAACAGCTGAGGAGTGTCTCGAAGTACCAGAACAGAAACACGAGAGCAGCAGGAGGAAACAAAGGAACAGCAAAGGCACTGCCAGACCTGAAAGCCAAGTCAGGCACCTATTTATGTTCTCAAGGAGAATTTATTTCTAAATAGCAAAGCAGCTATAGTTATCCAGTGAAGATATAAACACATCTCTTTTGATGGAGGGGGCTGGAGGGGAAATGATTCATGCTCAAACCTTTGTTAAATCAATGCCTACTGCTCACTGCTATTGTTATTGTGTTTAAATGAAACTTGTAACTTTCCTTTTTTTTTTTTGTTTAAACTTGAAAAATGTAAGTAGTTCAGAAACTGGGAAAAACGCCTGCCTCAAAAAACTCAAAGGATCTCAGTGGTGTCACTGAACTGGAGGGTGGTGAGCACAGGAGCCCACATGATGCTGAGCAGAGACAGGACTATTCATATCCTTGTGTGATGCTGGATTAGGACAGAAATGCCAAGAAAGCACAGTCCAAAGTTCACAGGACTCAGCTGAAATATTCCCACATCTTAAGCAAACTCTGGGACAGGCGCCTGGTGCGAGACAGAAGCACAGAGTGATCCTTGCAGAGCTCTCGGGGTGTTTGTGCAGACACTCCCAACGGGATGGATCAGTGGTTCTTTGGAAGGCTCACACAAACTGGGCACCATCATTTTCCCAAAGATCACCACTTATTTACGTGTCTTTTACACCAAATCCTTTCAGAACTACCCCAGTGGAATTCTTTCATCACTTCAAGGAAAATACACAGAACTAGAGCCTATAGGATTATTTTCAGCCATACTGACGAAACATGTAATTTCTTCCTGTCAAAATTGGAAGAAACATATCACTGTTCTAGAAAACATAACTGAGCTTGACATATCTGAAGGCAAAGAAAAGGAGTTAGTTGATTAATCTGGATATTTTTATTTAATTTTCTTTGGGTTATAAATAAGCAGCAAGTTAATACTGTTTTCAACTTTTGACAGTTCTAATGTTAATTACATGTACTGGATTTTATAAATCAATACTTCTTACATAAGGTGTTATTTAACTTGTCAAGCGCAGCAATAGATCAATGCATTTACTGTTCTTGCTAACATTGACGGATGACATAGATCAAAAGCATATGGAAAGGAAAAATAAAAGATTTATTTGTAAGCCAGACAGGGTTAAACCCCAGTTAGGCAGATGGGGAAATTAAACAGTGTTTTGAAAATAATATCCTAACTTTATTAAGGTGTGAAAAGTTTTCTTCGTGTTTGGGTTTTTTGAAGTTTGGGGTTTTTTGAAGTTTGGGTGTTGTTTGGGGCTGATTTGTGGGTTTCTTTTTCTTTTAATGCCAACACCTGAAGCTATCAGTAGCAGACTGCTCTGCGTACAGAACTGTTACATTAAATCCGTGTATCCTATAGGATACACCAGCAATGAATTGCACCTCCCAAACTTCAAATATATTTTGCTAAAGTACCATATCCCCATGTTCTGCACACAGTACTTCCATCTAAACATACAAATAAGGAGATAAAAAACCATCAAAGTGTAGTTGGTAACTACTTTATTATTTGCAAACGTGCTACAGTTAATGTGCTTAAAATTTTAAAGGATGTACAAGTAAAATTTTGATCATCAATCAGCTTCAAAGATTGCATTCTCTGCATTATGAGCTGTAATAAAAGAAACACTCAGTCAAAAACCATCCTAAGAGCCAGTACTAATGCACCTGCCCATCTTGGAGAGATACAGGTCACAATGTAACTAATACTCGTTATTCATTTGTCCCTTTTGTAAAGAAGACATAAAGTATATTAAATTATGAAATCCCAAAGAACTGAAAGCTATTACTCTGTATGTAACTGCAGTAAATCAATAAAATATTGGTTAAAACCCATTATCAGAAGTGTGTAAATATACAGAATGTATAATCATGTACTGAAATTGAAGGGGAAATTGTTTTCCTTCTATTATTGATAGATTTCTCACGACACAAGTAATAATTACTAGAAATGTTATTTCCAATTCACAGAATGACAAAAAACATCCTTTTGCATTAAAAATTGTCATGAGGATGGGCTTTTTAAAGTTACAAAAGTTGATGAATGTAAACTTGAAGTGTTATCCTTTGGACGTAATTCATGTAATCATTACATTTTAGGGCAATTTATCTGACTAGAAAACAGAAAGCCACCTCTGTTTTATCACCCCAACACTCAGTGAAGTACAAGGAGGCTCTGTTCCATCAGCTCTGTCACTTTGGACAAAATCCATGAGAAGGAACAAGCAATGACTACAATCTATGAGCTGTTGTAGCATGTTTAAGAAATAATTAACAAAAAGGCAAAACTGAAAAACAGTGGTGAGTCTAAGCCAAAGAGAAGTCTGTAAAATTGCCCTCAAACCCTGGAAAAAGATGAAATTCTATTTAACCAACATTTTTAAAGCAAAAAATGAAAAAAGAAACCACTTAGTCTACTGGCTAACATATGTCCTGCAGGACCTTGTTAATACCTTCACTGAGACTGATAGTTAATGCAAAAAAAGTCATGAGATTGTCTTCAGAGTTTGAGTATTTTGTTTAAAATAATCCAGCAAAAGACTTCTCTTCACACAAACTCTTCTAAATTGTTAAAGGAGAATGGGTATGAAAGAGAAGGAGGATCAGCTGCCTCAGGTACAGCCTGGGTTTGTACATCTGGCAGGATTTTGTGTGAGCTGTCAGGCACCCGAGTGGTGAGAAAATATTATCCAAGTGGAAAGCGGGAAATGTGCACATGTAACCCCTGTGTCCTACTTGAACCTGTGAGTCAGGACAAGGGACAGCCTGTGGGAGCCTGGCCAGGAGATCGAACACTGAGCACTCAGGGCTCACTTGCAGAAATACAACACCAGGCTTAGTCCCAACACACTGGCCTACAACACACAGCCGGGCAGGGAGGAAAGCTACCGAACCCTACATGTTACCCTGACCATGCTGGATCCTAATCCTGCTCTCACACAACCCAAGGCAGCAGCACCTGATGGTCCTGTGGGAGCCCAGTCCCATAAACACAGACAGGCTGGCTAAACCCTGCTTAGCAGCACCAAACAAATGGAGAGCAAAGCTCTGCTCCTCGCTCTGAACCAGGCCAAGCTGGCAATAATGAAGATGTATATCCACAAGGAGTATGGAATCAGTCAGAACCTCGATTCATGAGCACTCCTGTATCCTGTGAGAGGTGAGCCCTGGGCGGGTTTACAAGTTCCATAAAATGCTCACTGGGGGAAACAATCTGCTGGCTCAATTCTCTGCAGGATTTCCCCAGTCCCTCCAGTCATCTGTTCCTGCTCTATACATCCACGTCCATCACCAAGCTGACAATTTAGAAACTGGACCAGATGGATGTATAACCCCAAACAGTGCTGTTTGTTAAATCTAAAAGCCATTAATCAGAGTAATTTCCTTTATTAAACTCTGTGGGAGAAAGGGACAAATGTAGATGACGTATTACCCAAGTTTACCAGGAGTGCATCACAGGATGACACACACTGAGCTTATTTTCACCCAGCAACACCAGAGAAAAACGTTGACAGCAGAAATGTTCCTCCTTGAAAAAGTAGATTATTGCAGGACAAAGAAAGCAGGAAAGGGCATCCTAAATGCTTTCTCTGAGTAGATAAGGCATGTTATTTTCCCCGGAGGAAATAATTACGTTCTCTGAAAGGACTGGCAACTTCAAGTTATTTTTAAACAAAGAGCAGTTCTTTGTGTAACATGAGCACTAAGTTGTTTCAGAGAAGCAATAGGTGAGACTGGATCAACAAAGTTACCTTCACCTTTCACCAGGCACTTAATGCCAGCCCAGCTGGAAAACAACTTGGGCTGTCTGAGGTTTAAGCCTCACAAATAATACTTACTCTGCTCTCCCTCTTCTGACTCTGAAGTTCCTCACATTTTTAGATACAGGACCAAAAAAACCACCAAGGTATACTTCCTGTCCTTCCAAACTAAAGCTTTACAAGAAAACCATATATCTGCACCCCATGAAAAAACATTCCAGTTTTAACAGCCAAAAAAACTTTTAAAAACAAATGACAGAAAAAGTCCTCTAGAAACACCCAGAAATGGTTTCTTAACTTTCAGAAGAAGATTTACAAAAGGAAGGAAAGCCTGTAGCTATTTGTTTAACAGACAAAAGAAAATATTTCTATAGATTAATTTATTTTGGAGAAGGTCACTGAAGCAGAACACAGTTATGATTCTGTAGTGATGCTCTGACACATTACTGCAAACAAAGTGAATTTTGCAGGTTCTGTTGCAGGGCAGAACATCCCTCCTCTGGCACAGCAGAAATCCCAGTGGTCCCAGTACGGGAGGTGACAGGGCAGCCTGCTGGGCACTTGCTCTGCTTTACCTCCCACCATGGTGGGAATAAGCCAAAAACAAGAAAAAGGTCCAGGTCATGTGCCTGTTGGATGGGGCTTGGAGCAGCCTGGTCTAGTGGAAGGTGTCCCTGCCCATAGCAGGGACTTGGAATTGGATGATCTTTAAGGTCCTTTTCAACTCAAACCATTCTGTGATCTTACAATTCTATGAATTGCTAAAAAAAAAAAAAAATAGTTTGACCCAAATATCATTTATGTGATATATGCCTATTACCTTCTTTTAAGGGTTTATCACATAAATACCCCTATTCACACATTTTTCACAACCAGAGCTTTCATTGATACAGTTTATGAAAATGTCTTTCACCAGCATGGATTTCAGAAGGCTTCTTTATGGAGGAGAACCTCTGAAACAGCCTCCTCCAGAACCCCTGTCTGCCTTAAGAGCAAACAGACTGAAATGTTGGTGCAATTTTGCTGGCTCATTAAGAAGCAAATTAGTTGTTTTTGTCTTTGTTTAGCAGTACTCCACAGGTACTTATTTTGACACCGCTTTAATGTGCAAACACATTAAATTAACGTGTTTCATGGTTACAGGAAACATTCATTGGACAAAGGGCAATCCCGCAGCCTCACAGCAAAAATGATTATTTCTATATTAAAGAAGTTAAATTACATAAGACACTTCTCCACACATGCTTTTTGCCAACCCACTATACTGGCAAAAGCTGATGATATTTACCCTTCTATTTCATATTTATAAAGTACCTTCAATGCAATTTATTACAAAAATAAATAAAATTAATAAAAATTACATACGTGGCAAAAAAAACGTAGCCAGAGTTGACCTTCTCCTCTGTGTATACAACCAAATCATTACAATTGTGTGTGCAAAGTTCAAGAACAACCTCTGTTATTTCTCTATACTATATATAGAAAGCAAGTTCTATTAATAAACAGCCAGCCTAAATTAGCCTTAAGACAATATTTATTTAGTTTAGACTTTTGGCCTTTAGTTTATATCAGCTTAGAAGTAAACAGAAAAAGTATAATAATGGCAAATAAAACAATGAAGCGGTAAAAATAACATGATGATGGATTAAAATATATTGTTCTAGTCGGGAGTCAATAGGGCAAGTGCTTTAGAAAAATTATGTTTTCCTTTGACAAAATCAGTACAATACTTGCCGGTACAAGCAATAAAAAAAAACCTCCCATAAAACACTTCCGACTTCGCTTTCCATTTTAATGGCTGCAGGCAAAATTCAGAATACATTTGTCAAGTTGATATTATCAACACAACAGGGGTATGCCTGACTTGTTCTACATTTGTTCTGAAAGTTCACTTTAGAGGCCATCAGCCAGGAAAGAAGAACACAGGAAACTGAAATCATTCCTACCAGGCAGACACAGAAATGTATCTTCAAATATTTAAGAGAAGTTTCAGTAAATATTATCACATACTACTCTGCAAGGCATCAATCACATTCAGTTTAACATTAAAGACCAACCATTCTGAAAATTAAAGGTGATTCTCACTCTCTCTTTGCTCAGTTTAATGAGACATCCGAGTCTGATCTGTGACAACTACTGCCAACATCTTTAACTTTTTTCCTGACATCTGAAATTGATTTCAAAGACAGATACTGAGAAGGCAAGAATACTACAGAAAAGGACATAGGAAAAGCATTGTAAAAGAGAAAATCAAATGTTTAGCCTTAGCTTTTTTTTTCCCCCTTTGGTTCTTGGAAATCATCTGCATCATTAAGCAACTGAATTTCCATTATAAATTCCTAAATGTACCTGAACCATATTCTTGTGCCTTTGAAATGAATACCAGCCAAGTATATTAAAAACAATTCTTTGCTTTCTTCCTTTGTTCATTTCCTATTTTTGTTCACTTTGATAATGCCTGAGCTAGGGTTTTTTCCATGTAGTGAAAGCCTGTTCTTTCATGAAAATATATGTCCTTATGCTTGTACTTTTCTCTGTTTTAATTTATCAGGTTTCTTCTGTTCCAGACTAAAATTTACAGAGGAGAAATATATCCTAGAGATTAAAAAAACAACTGCTGTAATTGTGTCATTCTGTGATTTGTCCATAGATGAATGAATGGTCAGTTGAACTAACTGATAAAAGCAACATCTAAAAAATTATTCAAGTGTCAAAACCAACCCCTTATTAACCATACCCTGGCTGAAAATGCACTGAACTCTGTGTATTGAGGCTCCCTATTAAGAACCTCTAACAAAGACTAATTGTAACAGGAACTAGTGTATCATTCAGTGGATTCCAAGGATAACACAGAATGGGTTTGGGCTGCTTATTTTTAATGAGGGCACAATGATATGAGGGCAAAGATATGGTCCCTTTGGCACCAGCACCATGCTTGTAAGAGAGGGATCTCAACAGCTGTCCTGCCCAGATGGTTGCTTTTACTTACAAAGCTTTGAACTGAAGAAAGATTAAATCTATGGATGAGGGACCTTTACTTTGCAGCTCTGCCTGCATAGTTGTCAGAGCAAAACAGCCAAGATAAACAAGACACTTACTATCCTCTATCTTATGCACACAGTATTTCTTAAATGGACAAAACGCCCTGTTTTGTTTAATTATAGCGGCATGTGGTTCCCACTGAGCGTCCTGGAATTCTCAGGAAAAAAGAAATAAGAAAGTCCAGCTTTCCTGTAGTCCCGTCAGAATGTCCAGTTGTACAAAAAAAAAAAAAAAAACAAAACAAAACAAAAAACAAAACACAGAAAAACCAAACAAATACAAATTACACAGAGGAAAAGAATGTGAGCTGAAGTCAGAAGTAACCAGTAGAAAAGCAGATTGCCACGCACTGCATGACTAATGGCACATGCCCGTGTTCCAAGGTAATTAATCCTATTTTTCATTGCTAGCTGAAACTCTTGAAAGAGTCATTCCTGGGGAAAACGCTGGCTTTCCTTAAAACAAGGCAAAAGAGTGAAGGATTTGATTTGCTGTGCTGGCATAACCTCAGCAAGCAGCAATAAACACCATTCACTGAAAATGTGTTTGGATTGAGTTCACCAAACTCAAGCTTCTGTGTGGTTCTGACCTGAGGTTTCCCTTGTGGAAGGCGGTTTCCAGACTGACTTTTTAGAGATCTTGGCGAATTCCTTGGTTTACTACAAGTGTTTACTGCAAATTGCTGCCTGATAACAGCTGTTCTCGTGTCACCAGAGTATCCCCATCACTAACAGGTTTTATTGAGCCTTAAAATTGGATATCAATATATGAGATAAAGAAACTACAAAATCTATGGCAGCTATCGCACAACTTCCAGCCTTTTACTGTTAATGAGTGCTTCTGGTGCACACTGAGGTTCAAAGGAAATATTAATTAATTCTATTTTGGCAGCTATATACTGTTTGGAAGCCAAAATGGAAGGAATCTGCAAACTTCTAAGGTGAAAATTTAGTTTAAATTGTGCAAGAGAATTTGAGAGCTCTAAATTCTCTCAGGAGATTTAAAAGTGAAAATTATCTTTTGATTTTATCAACTGCATTTATAACAGAAATACTGTTTTATAAAAGAGAAGTGGAACAATAAAACTCTACTGAAGCACAAACCCCCAAAATTCTAGAAGTCAAAGAAGTTGAGCTTTTTACGTTGCCCCTCATTTTCTTACAGTTAACAAACATAAAATGTACCCAGCAAGCTGAAAGGGAGAAAAGAGAAGAAGTTTTGAAATGTGGTGTAGTTCTCGGTCTCAGGGGATCTATACATTGGCAGAAATGATCTTCAACCCTGAAACGAGAGGCTCACTGGCAATTTCTTTTAATTTACAATTCATTTCTCATGAGTAGATTCCAGATGAATTGTTTTCACAGCAGCTCCTTCAGGAGGCCGCACTCTGACTCTTGCCTTTGTAAGAGGACTCAGTTTATGGCACCAGCCTATTGACAAATGACTTTTGAAAACATGACAAGTCATGGTCACATCTCCGTGTGTATCCTGTAGGATAAAACCTCAGCGGATCCCATTTCTCCTCCACCCCTCGGGGGAATGCAGCTCATTTCACGATGGTCTGATTGTGAGTCTTGTTGCTAAGTCCCCATGCTGATAGAATTTGAAAACCTGAATCAAGAAACCACTCAAAAGTACATTTTCTCCTCATTGTTCAGTGAAAGAGCCCAGCATCAGCGCTCACACATTTCCCTTCTGATCTATTTACCTCCAACCTGCCTTTTGCAATGCCACTGTGCCCTCAGACACCGACCAGCACCAACAAACCTACGGGATGCATCACACAACCACGGCTGCTTCATCTCCTGAGCCTCGGCCACCTGGGATCAGGTGTCCACTTTGCATTTCAGCCCTCGTGACACCTCTGAAAGTGAGCTCAGAGACATCTCCAGCCCTGAACAAAAATACCCACAGCAACCATGCAAATAAAAAGAGCAATCTCCTCTTCTATTCTGAAGGTATCATCAGGGATAAGATTATAAAGTATTAATATCACACACTTCTAATAAACAGAGTTGGGTCATTAATGAAAATAAGCTTCATGAGTTCAAAATAAATTGTGACACACACATAATTTTAAACTGTCGCACTTCATCTAAATCGACGCAGTTTTTCGTCTTTTTATGGCAACAGAGGTTCTGCCATATATCTCTCTATGCAAAAGGACTTGAACTGTGCATTCTCGTTCAAACCTTCAAAAAAAAATTACCCTCAAGCATGGCTCAGCATAAAATATTCCAGCTCAAAATTCAAGCACTTAAGAAAAAGTTTTCTGCAGCCAGATATGCCCCATAAAAAGTAAACACACGGAGGCAAAATAAATTAGAGTAGCTACACCAGCACAGTGATACAGGTTTATCTAACAAGATACACATTCAGTGCTTTCATCCTTAACACTCGCCCTCTCTTCATTACCAAACACTGAAAATAGACCTTTTTTCTCTCTTTTCTTTCATGGGAACCTGTGTTGGTCTAAACAAGCTATTTAAGGGAAAACAGTTCATCCTTCTCCCTACTGATACAATGATGAGAAGCTGTAAAATATCTGTATTTATCTCTATGGACACATTAAGAATCCATTTATCCATTAAGAATCAGGGGTTGAAATTACAGCTGAATCCACAGGGAAATAAATCAGCACAGATTCCACAGGGTCCATGGGGTGTAGGACTGTCACTTCTTGGAAGAAAACTGCAGTAAAACTGAAGATGCCTGAAAGATTCCCATGCTTTGGAGAACATGTGGAAGCTGTAGGAAAACCAGCTCCATCAAGTTAAACTGCAAAGAAACAGAAGCTCAGCAGAGACAATGGTGGACATTTAACACAAAAAAGGCCTGCTAAGCGGGGCTGGGTGAAATCTGGGTAGCTCAGGCTTTGTGGAGATGGAAAAAGAGAAGGAGAACAATCTGAATCAGGCTGTCCCGGAGCAGGCAGACATGTCTGAGATGAAAAAGATCAAGAAATGCAACTTGAATTCTTACAAGAACATTGTCTCAAATACTGAAAATATTCTGCAGTAGCAAGGAGCGCTGTGGTAATGTTTCACAAGAATTTTGATTCTCTGTCTTGAATTCTCCTAAAATCCCCAATACACAACACAATTTCTCTTCGCTTTAATGCGAGATCCAGAATTTTCCAAGGAAATTCCAAAATCCAAGTAGGGTTCTAGTAACTCAACTACATTCTGTTCATGCTATCTCTGGTTAAAAAAAAAATGGTGACAGCTAGTGGGTCTTTAAAATCAGAGGAAAATAGAAACTTATAAAACTAAGTTATTTCTTATTTGCTACTTATTTCTTCAAATTGCACGGCTTGAAATTGCCAGGTGATACAGAGAGATATCCATTAACTACTTTAATTGCAGAAACAACTAGAGGCAGACAAGTGGGGGTTTTTTGATTGGTTTCTTCCTCTCTTTTCAATTTTTTTTTCCCTTTCCCCACAGCTTCCATAGCCACTGGAAGCTCCTATGACCATTCCTTTCTCCCAAGCACACACCTTCAAATCCACCCCTGAAGACAGAATTTCCCAAGTGACTGTAAATTGTTTCTAAATTAGAACCACAAACTGCACTGATATAAAATTCATTTCTTTAACCCTGCTTGAAAAGCAAACTTTCCTCCCTCTTATCTCCCCTTGCCACCCAAATAATAGATGACAGTCATCTGTTTTATGTTAGACTATCATTCCCAGATCTCTCATGCTGATTCATTCTCAGCTTTCACAGCACAGGCACAAGTTGTCAGGAAGAGCTACGCTGGCTGCATTTCCCATATGGAATTCAACAGCTGGAGTTCATTCATTAGAGCAAGCAAAAAATCCTGATTCAAATTAAAGAGAGCAAAACAATGCAGTGACAAACACATCTTCCTTCACCTCGAGTGCAGCACTGAGAAGTGGTGTAAAGCAAGGACAGTGTTCTGCCTGCCAGCGAATTAACAAAGTCCAATTAGCCATGGACTTGTTTGTGCCTAGGAAATTCCCCCATTTTCAAACTTCAATAACCCCAAAGTCTTCCCCTTCATTCCTGACTCCCTAAGTAACATTCCTCAGCCCCACACATAACCCGGGTCCCCTCCACATTGCTACACCTTCACTCCCCACCAAATCTAAAGCTTGCTTCTATCTTAGATAAATGAGAATCAAATTATTTTCCTGTCTGTATCTTATTCTTAAAGAAATCCAATTATTTAACTGTTTTTAACTAAACTATCAACTTTAACAGCTCTGTCAAATTAGCTCCTATGAAAACTTTTATGCTTAAAATAATCAGCTTTCTGCTAGAAATTTAAGGAGTCTGTAATACTCCACAAGTGATATTGAGCTAATGAGCTATTTCCAAGCTTCGAACTTTCTCTGTGATATTTTTAAACAAATTTTTCAATTTATGTCAAGGAATTTCCTAAATTTTGATAGTTTAGTATAGAAGCATGGGACTCTTTTCACAGTTTGGATTTTGTTGTTTCCATAAAAAGACCTGTTTTAAGACAAGATTTCAGGAGGTTAAGTGTTATCATAATAATGACAAAATCTAGTACAGTATTATTCTGTCTCTGAAGGGAAAACTGCCTGGAGTAAGGAAGCGTATTAGAAGGGCCAGAAAGGTTAAACAGCAGGATGGAGAAGGCTTGGAAGAAAAGGTCCTTCAAAACATCAAAGTTCAAATGATAGAGAGAAGAAAAATAGCTCAAAGTCTTGTGTGGTAAATGTAAAAATGTGTGGTAAAATGTGAAAAAAATACAGTGAAGCCTCCCTCTCTCTCTGACCCCCCATCTCAAATACTTTAAGAACAAAGAAAAAAACCCACCACCATCAAAATACAACCCAAAAAACCCCACCAAAAAGCCCCTACACATGTAGGGGTTTTTGTATTCATTTGGAAATTGTATATATTACAGAATAGAACATTTCACCACCAGTTAAAGCTTCTTTTCCAAGGAAAAAGGACATTAGCTCAAATAATTATCATGGCCATTGACTGAATGTTTGATGTTAAACAGCACATTGCAAGAATAATCAAATATTTTAAGAGAATTATTTAAATATAGATATTTGAAAATTGGTGAGCCACCTGCAGATTTAAATTCTTGTGTCTGTGAACACAGAGAATCATCCAAAGAACTCTTTGTGCTAATCAGGAATGATTTTAGTGTTAAATGATTAAAAGAACTAAAATTTGAAGACTGTCTGATAATCTCTGAAGCCAGGGAGAAGATCCTAAGCAGCACTTCAGATTTTCACTCTGTCCTTCAACAGAAAAGACATGTCTGAGTTTTAGCATAAAGAAGCTGTACTGTAGTTCTATAGTTACTATTACTTCTGTTGCAATAATTAATATATCCACATTAAAAATGGAAGTACTGCAAAGATAGCTACATGGAGAAAACAAACTTTGGCATTATTCCTCAATTTTCGACATTTTTAACATTTTTCATGAAATGGATCCGTTTATTCTAGAAAAAGCCACCGGCATCTGATGTAATTTTTACTGTTCTTTTTCTTCCAGGAACAAGAATCTGGATATTAAATTGCAATGTACTTTTTCCTTAGGTGGAATAATTTTCCCCGGGAGCTGTTCCTGGGAAGACAGGTCTTAGATGAGTCATCACTTGTACCTTAGCTGACCAAAACCCTGCACTGCTGTACTGCCAAAACCAGTAAATATGCAAGATGGAAACCATGAAAAAGTAGCACATCAATAGAGAAACAAACAGAACTATCCTTTAAATATGAAACAGAGGGAAGTGCACACTGTGCTTCAGAGGGATATTGATCTTACAAACACTGACGGCAAAGTGTCCAGGCGCCTTCATTTAAAGGAAGGCTTCAGTGAAATTCCTGGCCAATTTTTTTTTTTTAATCATAAAAAAACCTATAAGGCCATGCATGATAAATTGGGAAAACTTCTGATGGATGTAGCATATATTTCTGGATCAAAAGATTTAATGTAAGGACTGTAAAACAGAGTGTCAGACAAAAGTCAGGCCCGCAAACAGCAGATACAGCAGCTCCAATTTATTGCTAGCCCCCACCCTTGTCATCCATCTCCTTTGTCAAGCTTTAGCAATGACTGGCATTAGAGGAGCCTTGGCCTTGAAGCTGTGTCAGTAATCAGACGTGAGGCTGTGAGTGACAGCCAAAATTGACTGATTAGAAAGGAAACACGCTGGGAACGGCACAGCCAAACCAAGCGGTTTTACTCCGTAGAGCAAGGGAGTCGAAAACAGGTTGCTTGAGGGTAAATCAAAAGAGCTGGCAAAGAAAGATCATGGCAGGAGGAGGACCTGGACCTGTTAATGTATTTCTTTAATGCTTTCTGGTTCTTGCTGCGTGCACTCTGTGCCTTTACAGCAATGAGTGATTAACGCTTTTTTTGGTGATGCTGGTTTTTGGGTCATTTTCACCGTGTTGCTGATGACAAACCCAACAAGGGAACAGGTGTAGCATGGGGTGGTAAAATAGCTGGGAAAAAACCATCCAAAGCATCATGTCTAGGAAAAAGGGTACAAAAGTTTCAGCTGGAAGTGGGAAGAGTGAAATGAAGAACCACTCAAGGTGTGCAATGAGGGGAAGATGAAAGTTTAAGGAATTTTACCCATCACCATGACACACCTAAGAAGGGAAGGCACAGAACTAACACAGTAACTCTCCCTGCACTACAGTCAGAGAACCCTTTGATATAGAATTACCTTATGCAAATACTAGATTTAAAGCCCATCTTCCCTGTCCAAACTACCAATGGGGATAAGAAATACTTAAAAGGGCCTTGAGGCTGCCTGGGCCATTTAATTCAGTTTTGTAGCACAACTTTTTCAGGAAAGATATGCTGCCATTACAATTAAGTAATTACTTTTCCTAGTTTATTATTTATGATTTTAATATAAGACTTACAGTTGCATTATATAATTGCAATCCATATCCTTGTATCTTCCTGTCCCATAAAGCACAACTGTTGAAGTGTTTAGCAATTTACCACTTTGAATTATATTACAAATTTGCCTGGAAGTTGGTTCTTATACTTCGATCTAAAACTATTACCCAAGTCTTGTACAATGTAATTAAATAAATTAAACCAGCCCCTTGGGGACCTTTTGCTCTAAAATGAAATTTCAGATCCAAGAGTGCCTGTAACCTTTACTGTAACCATGTCTAAAATGTTACTTGTAATTTCACAACTAATCAGATCTTGACAGAAAGGCAGACACTTGTTGATGGAACCCCTCCTTCCTGCTATCCCCAAGGATAAATTTACTACATCATGATGGAAACAAATCCTCTTCTATCAGAGCCCATATTTTAGACAGGGTATTCTGGCCTCTGCAGAAAGGCTTCTGGAGTATTGCTGCTCACTTGTAATGCATGGCTATCACTCAACCTCTCCTCCCGCCCCTGGACTGGTCATCTCATTGAAAAAATTCATATTCTGTGACATGCAACATTCTTCTTTCAATTCAGACCTAAATATCAGGCTGACTGCAATACCCATGTTAGCAGTGACCAGCTGTATTAAATTAGTACCAGGAAAGGTACAGTTGAAGCTGTGGTGTAAAAGGCCACATTTAACATGAATCACTGACACTGCGAATGAAAGAGAATATTTTTAATCCTATTGCTCAAAAAAAAAGAGCAATAATCACCAATTGAAAGGCGGTGAGAAGTAACTGGACAGACAGCAGCTTCTGTGTCATTATGAAAACATGGAATCAAAATCTGTGTAAAAGCTGTACTCACAAAGAATGTAAGCACACAGTAAAATATGGGCTCAAGACAAACACAAGAACCAGTCACAAAGAACTTTTATGTGACAGCTGAAAATTTCACCCCTTGGTTCATGATGGACCAGGGTGCTCCACACAGCTCCTACCACGTGCAGGGGATGTGATTTTATCAGTTTGCACACAGAAGTAGGAGGCACAGGAGGACAGGGCAGCTGAATGTAAACCTGGTGCTTTGACTCCTCCCCGCAGTGGGAGTGGGGAGGAGCTCCAGCTGAGCTGGGGTACAACACATCTCAGGGTCAGTTCACTGATCTCCTAAAGCACGAACTGGGGGCCATGCCCTGTTAGTGCTGTTGGTGCATCCTCTGATGTTGTTTGCTACTTATTTGTTACTCCTGACACGGCAGAGTTTACAGCTTGTCGGGGGCACTGATAAATACAAGCTTCGTAAACCTGGATTTGAGCAGCCAAAAAAGTGCCAGGAAGAAACTGCTGCTCAAGACTTTGCATCCTTCACTTCACACGTTTTTCTTCTCATTAGAAGGTCTTTTATATGAATGACATTGAGGAAGGGAATGTTCTGCCATCTGAAAAATTTGTAATTTTGTCCATGGCAATAGGGCCATCATCTCCCAAGGGTCACCTACCACCTCCCTGCCTCTGCCTGACATCAGCAGAACACTTTCCTCCAAGGTGCTCCTGTTCAAGGTGGCTCTGTAATTACATCAGCATCAGCTGTGCTCCTGGAAGGTCTGGAGGAGAAACAGCCTATTCTTCACCCAGTATCAACAGCTTCCTTTTTTGCCAATTAGGCAATAGTTTGAAAAGTAGAATAAATAATTCTTTTACAGTCAGCTGGGCAGCTCATAGGTTTTATCTTCAGCAAGTATTGGGTATTTAGCAAAGCTGTATCTTCAGTGATCACTGCATTGTAACTAAAGACAGAATTATCAATAAAAAGGTATTGTAAAAAAACGAATCCCTATTGAGATGCAAAGAAAGTGTTTTAATGCAGGTAGTTTTGTTCTTTCTAAAATAACAAAAATAACACACTATCCATCCTGAAACACAAAGGTAACCAAGAAAGCATTATGTCATTTGGAAAAGGTTCCCTTCCCTAGAGCAAAGTACTATTACTATAATTATTATTATTATTTAAATTCAGCTACTTCTGTATACTTAACTTTGAAAGAAATACCACATAGTATCCAAACATTTCTGATGAATAACGAGCCTGTAACAAAAACTACAAATGAAGAGATATCAAGAAAATATTAATTTCTCTGTGTGAGTACTTTCAAAGGTCATCTCTGTTTTATTCATTTCTCCAAGCATGATCCTACTTCGTCCAAAACAGCTCAAGCTTCTATCCCACTTTTTCCGTTTTGCTACAGACCAGGAAAAACTGTCATGCTGCACTAATCTGATCTCCCTAGCAGATGAATCAGTATGTCTGAAGAGCATCACTAATTATAGTAAAAGTGTGTTCATTAATAATATTATGCATTTTCATGCATAACTGAATTTTAAGTTTTCAAACACATACTCCAAAGAATACAGTTCCAGAGTCTCCACAAGGAAACCCCAAAATGGTATCAGTGCAGAATCTCAAGGTGCATTTGGGGAAGGCAAATACAAACACATGGATTTGTTGCATTACAGACAGAAAAGTACAGGCAGCATGCAGCCAACCAGTATGTCCAGGAAAACAGGCAATTTATGTCAATGTACAAATATAGAAATATACATAATTGAACAACAACAGCCACTCCAAACCCACCTGCCAAACTCTACGGTTTCCTTATGCCAGCAACTGCATTTAGCAGCTGGGGGTACAAACAATTGGCCTCATTTTGCACCCAGCAATAAAGAAACAGAAATTGCCCCAGTTTTTCCATTGTTTTAATCTCTTTGTCCCCACGGTGAATTAAAATTCTGAGCTATACCAAGTGTAATAAGAAGAGTTAGAAAGGCTTTTTCATCTCCTAGCTCGGTGCACTTGCAGAGCAAAGCACCAGAAGGAATGACATTTCACCTCAGTGCCAATGAACCAGGATCCTCCGGTATTTGCAGCCTTTCCTTTGTAGATATGATTCAATATGACATAGCTCACTAGGATTTAAAGACCTGCATGAAATAACTGCTGCTTCTTACTTACAAATCCATTAAATGGGTTAAAAGTGACTTAAAGTATTGAGTCTCAAAGGCATTTTTTGTATCTTCCAAGTGATCTTTTACTCACAGGGTAGCAGCAGGTAACAAGATGCAAAAATTCCTGTGCCTGTTCCCTCATTCTCCAGGGGCCTGGTGCCTCTGTGTGACTTTGTACAGGTTATAACCTCTCTGGATTTCATTTACCCATCTCTAAAATGTGAATAATGCTTAACTTCCTCCTGGGAATTGTGTGGAAGCTTAGAATATTAATCCTGGCAAAGTGCTTGGAAATCAGTGAATTAAAAACAGCACAAAGCACCAAGTTTTATCTTGTGCATCCATTCCTTATTGCCTTTACCTTGTCAAGCTCATACAGAATTAACTGTGATCATTTAAATCAGTTTAGCTTTTGCAATAATAATCCTGCCTACTTCAATAATTGAAGAAAAAAAGATGATAAAGGTAAAATAAGTTCAACCAACTGCAGGTATTTCTGCCAACAGATGTAATACACCCTGGGATATCACACCCAGTGCTGAGTTTAATACTTCTCCTCCCTGCCTTTCTCTGTCTGGATGAGCAGTGCTTAAGGAGCCTTCTAAAAGCAACAATCTGTTTCATTATGAAAATCTCCTTTAAAATGGTTCTGAAGCGGCCCTAGTGGATGATTTTCTGTATTGATATCAAAAAGCTTACATCTTTGTATGCATAAAATACATTAAGTAATTCAATTCTATGGAACATAAAATTTTGTTTAAAAGTTGTAAAAATCACTATAAAATGTGAAATATTTTTCTAGTTTCTATACAAATTAATGACCTCATGTTCAGAGCTAAAGAACAATAAAAATCAATGGTTTACTAAATCCCTGCTGATGTCCATTATACATAAATACAGCGGGAATCTGCTGGATTTTTTTTTTTTTAAAGTAAAAAGCTTACAATTCATAAGAAGCATTTATGTTCTGAAGCACAGGCTAGAAAAATAGTTACTTTCATAAGAACTACTTATATTATATATGTTTTAAACAGGAGAATGCAAAATCCAATAAAACCCAATAAAATACAGAGGGAATCCACAATTAACCAAATATTTGCAATATATACAGAACATTAGCTAGAAAGAAGCTCCGAGTAACCAAATGAGCAGCTGACTTTTCGAAAGCTTATTTAAACATTTTAATACTCCTGCCTGTCTTATATCACACCTGCTTCTGCCTGCACCTCTCCTGCAATTCCTGTGATTTCTGCATGAGCAGGTCATGAGAAAATCATTTTTCCTGCACTCACATCAGCCAGGCCAGGATCAACAGGACCTTGAAATGTAAAATTCTCGTAAATGGTCTTGGAATGTTCAGCTCTTTGCTGCACCCTGACTCCACCCTGATCGCATGGAATATCCATTGGTGGTGGGGTTTTTTTGCTACAAGTTGCTGTAGAGTGGCCTCTCCAAATGTTCCCCAGAGTATAACCATAAGTAAATATGATTAAGGCCATTTCGTAGGACATCCGGGAAGGAGTTTGTCAGCTCTGGCACCGCATTAGAACCTGGCTGACGAGGACATCCCCCAAATACAGACACAGGGCAGTGATGGATTTACTGCAGAGACTGGGGCAGGAACTTGCCTCAGATAGGACACAAACCCCTGTGCAAACATGGTGGATTAAAGGACTCTGAAACAGATCTCTCCCAATAATACACATTTTGATCGCGCATTGAACAATAATTAAACTGCATTTTTACCACTGGTGTCACTCACTGCATTTAAAAAATTCCCTTAAAATTCAAATCTGACTTTTTAAGGAACATTAAGAAAGAAATGTGAGATGTTCAGAAATACACACATCACAAACACAGACAAAATTTTGCTACAAATTCACAGTTGGGCATTAGATTTAATAAAAATAATAATTTGTCAACAGCTTCCTTCAACAATGAAATAAAACAATCTAAATATTCATTCTCTGGAAACTGCACTCATGGAAGTTTGGTGTAATATACTTTAAAGCAGGCTCAGCACGAGGGCAGTTAAACCCCTGCAAAGCTCCTGCATTTGTTCTATATTGTTTTAGGGAGCCCAGGGGAGCAGCTCTCCCTGTATGTTTTAGTGATGCACACAGCTCTGACGACACTTCAATTATCTCTGCCTGAAATTGAATCTGTTAAGAACACTGTAAACCGAATAATCCAATTCCTCCTAATACACCAGGCTGAATCCCTAAGCCCTAATGAACATTTTTCCTTTTTCACTCCCTCTCCCCAGAGCCAACTAAAGAGTTGAGTCAAGAACCCAGCAATTACATAGCATTTAAATATTTTAGTTTATGTGTGTTCATCATTTGCAAGTGAGGACACGATTGCAGTAAACTTCCCAACAATGCTCTCTAATTTTAATTACCAGAAATCCAACACTGTAGATAAACCAATGCCATCAATATCCCAAAAAATGCACTAACCATGGCTATCAATATTGGAATTACAGGGAAACAAGTACAGGCTATGTGTGGGGTTTTTTAAACACTGTATTTTTATGCACTCTACTCCATATGTAGAAGTTTATAGTAAAAAGAACAAAAAAAAAACCAAAACCAAAATGCCTAAAACTTTAAATACCTGGTCAGAATATATTCTCCAACAAACCTGAGAGTCTTAATACACAGTTAGTTAAAAACTTACTAGTTTTGAGGAGACTTCATATTATTCATTTTTCAAAAATACCATAAAACTCAGGTGACAAAATAACGAGCAACTGAAAAAACAGTGACAAAAAATCCCAACAACACCCCCAAACAGTTTGTACTATTCTTGTATGGTTAAAGAACTTATTTAAACTTATTTAAAATCACAATAAATGGTGATTTCAATGTTTCTGAAGAAAGTCAGACATGTCCAAGGCTTCCAAAAACACTTGCCTACATTATCAAAGTAAATGCATATTTAGTGAGTCCATGCAATCTTCAGAAAATGTTATCAACATTTATTTATCTCTAAAAATAAACCCTAAACCCCAGTAAGTGCCTTTCCAAACCCCAAATGTGCAGTATTTAGAACTGCATGCAGCTGAAGCTACTGAAAGCCATTTTAAAAGGATGTGATCACAAAAACCATTCGCTTTTAGCTAGTAATTTTCACTCTTGCATGTTTTAAAGTACTTCACAGTGTTTTCAGGCTGAGAAATAAAGGCCAATAATTTCTAAGATAAGAAGCAATATTGGATCTGAGAGACAAAGTTGGGTGCAAAATGTAAAATCCTGGGAAGCCAAATGGAAGAGTGGGAATGCTGAGAGGAATGGGCTCTCTTCACGTTGATTGTCTACATCAAAACAGCTCCTGAGGGGCATTCCACAGAAATCAGATCAGCAGGATGACAAGACCCACCTTTCACATGAAGCCTGCAACACATCCACAGAGTCATCTTCTCTTTGAAATCCAGCCAGAATCCGGCAATTTAATGGAATTGCTCCAAAATGGCTGGGATGGAGCTATTTTGGAGAATCCCACAAACTGCTGTGGGATTTGGGGTTATTGCTGACCATCAAGGTGACTGAGTGACACAAATTACTGTAGCTTCTCTGAGGTCTTTATAGATAAGCCAGAGCAAACTGCAATATTAATTTTCAAACAAACAAAGCGTGTTTAGATTGATATTATTATATTGATCAAAATTTGATGGTACCTTAAGTACCTAATACAAACTTCTCCAGGAAGTAATGCCAATCAATACAAAGACATTTGATTTACAAGCCAAACAGAAGTTGGATCAACAGTAATTGAAAAATACCATCTTCTCAGAGCTCTATTTTCCAGACTTTGACTCTGTTAGATCTTCAAGACACTTTCATGCCTTTATCCACATTACAAGTAAGTGGCATCTTGCTTCAAAGAAGAGTAAAACTTCTGCCTTTCCTTTCGGTGACTCTTTGGCCTCTTTCACCAAGATCCATCTTTCCTTGAACTTTTCGTTCTATAGCATCTGTACAACAAAAACCTGCGTGACACAAACTTTTTAGACCTGGCTGGAGAAATCTCCACCCTTTTCCCCTCAGGCAAATTGAAATATTTCATTTTAATAAAAACTAAGTGAATTTTGTGTTAGTTTAAGTTACCCAGTCACTGTGACTAAGAATACTTTTTTGCATAAGAATTTAAAACCAAATGTTATTTTCCTACTCATTTTTCAATGGCCAATTTAATGATTAGTCTGATGATACAGCACAATCAAAACAAAGTGTCACAGCATGGGGGTATTAGTTCCAGGCTTTGCAGAACTAGAGAACCTTGAGTACAGGCAATTACCAGCCACTGAGCACAATCCGAGTGCTTTCCTACGCGCTCATTAACTCAATTTAGACAAATGAGTAATGTCAGTAATTTCCACAAGGAGGTATGTCCAACCTTCTTCACAAAGTGGACATCTCACTGTACCCTCATTTCTCTTTACCCACAGCTGTTTTTCTCAGGTCTTGTTTCTTCATTTCAAAAAGAAAAAAAATATCTAAACAACTGGAAGATTTTCAAAGGAGTCTGGTATGTGGACTACTCCTGTATCATCTTTGATTCTGTGCATTTTAAATTATAAATAATAGCTTTTCTTCTAAAAACCTTTCTCAATGAAGTTACATAAATCTTCTAGCCATCCAAGCCATCTCAGAAACTAACACTACCTCATTCTGACTTGCAGTTATTTTTATGTTTTACTTGCTAGTTTTATTCTGCATTTGCTTCAATCCCATGCCCTTTGGAGCCATCCCTACTGACACTGCACTGTGTGATTTCAGTTATCCCCTTCTAAAACCTTCAGACATCCACACACGGATAAACCTTTTGGCAGAACTGCAATATAGCACAACAGGATTATGATGAGAGGTGACTTTTGGCCCAGGCAAAACAGGTGACTGACATTTGGCAACTGACTGCTTGGGGCAAAGTAAAATATTTTGAGCATGTGATACCCAGAGCACCTGCCCGTGTGAGAGGCAGCAGTAAATACTTTCCTAAACACTAACAGGCATTGCAGGATACTCTGTTCCCACTGTTTTCATAACCTGACCCTTCATTTCCCATGCTTCTTTCTTTTGACAGCATCTTAATATCCCACCTGACTCCTCACACCCAGCCAAAAACCCCTCTGAGATCACCTGCCTCCTATCACCCACCTTACCTTGCAGAGAACTTTTGTTTTTGCATGAGTGTATTTTGCCTACACTCCTGAGAAGCCTCGAGACGGCCTCAAAATGATGTCCTTTAGGACTATCCACTCCCTTTTCTCAACGGTTAAGATAAACAACGTTTGCAGAGGTCTCCCAGGTCACTCTCTTTCCCAAGGAACACATGAAGCAGCAGTGAAAGGATTTTATTGTCAATTTTTGGATGAGACTGTAAAAGTAAGTCCTGGAAATGGATTAAATAACGCAGGGGGTGGGGACATCTTTGTAAGGGAGTGGTATTTTATTGAATTAATATTCGGTGTGGCTACTCACACTTGAGGGCTTATCTGGAGTTCAGGACACAAGTCTCACATGCACTGCTACCCCCAGATTCATCACCTCCAGAACAGAGCGTGCCTTGTGATTGTCACCTTCCTCCTGATTCATCCACAGCCTAATAACCTACAATTAATACTTGCTTAATTACTCTCACTTAAAATTCACAATGCATGCCCAAGTCACTCAGCCCAGACAGCATTCAGAGTACCTCCATAACCTGAAGCCAGGCATTTGGGATGTGTAACTGCAATACTCCCCAAACCCCTTCCCTTCCAAAGTCTCAGATTCGTCTCGAATCGAGGGGCCACCAATGCTTATTTCATTTCTTGTGCATTCATTCTGGATCCACCCACCCAACCTGAACTGCTCCCTCTGCACAGCTGACTAACGACCCCTTTAAAATATGTAATTCCTTGCATGTATAAATTTACATGATGTAGGGTTTTATGTGGTGTTGTCTTTCCATTGGGACCACACATAAAACACTATTTAGACAAATGACACACAGCTTTAAATTAATCTGCTTTTAAAGGTTTCAGACAGAAATCACGGAATATCAGAGGCTGGTTTGGGTTGAAAGGGACCTTAAAGTTCATCCAGTACAACCCCCTGCCATGGGCAGGGACACCTTCCACTATCCCAGGTTGCTCCAAGCCCCATCCAACCTGGCCTTGGACACTTCCAGAGTTGGGGCAGCCACAGCTTCTCTGGGCAACCTGTGCCAGGGCCTCCCCACCCTCATCATAAAGAACATTACAACTAAAAAAATGCGTATTTACTCCTGGTTTGTAAAATACTCAGGAGTATTCAACCAATTTGTGCCTGTTAGTTACAGCTATTGAAATATTGAAAGAAATTGTGAGATTGCAGACAGAAATATCTATGTACGTATAATATTTATGTGAAAATAGGCAAAGTTGGAGAACTGGATAAAATATTTATCTTTTATGGAAAATTGTTGAAAAGATCCTGTCGCTCTTCAGGACCAATGAGCAGTTATTTGCTATCTCAACCGTAGTGAACTCCAGCTCTGTTCTTATCTTTCTGGGATTTGAGTTGCCTCAGATATTCAGTGCTGTGTTTTGGAAAGACAATAGTATTTTACCACCAGAAGCCACGTTTTCAGATCGTGTTTTACAAATCAGATTGAAATGAGAGGAAAAACACCCTAAAGGTTAAGGCCTCCACATAAAACACTTATTTAGCTTGGGGTTCCACAGCACCAAGCTTTGGAGGATCACTTTCTTTAAATCAATTCTGATCAATAGGAGGCAGATGGCCGGGCTGTCACGCTGGATGGAGCTGTCTGCATGATAAGGTCACTGCATCTGTCAGCGGGGAAACGCTGCCCACCCGCACAGCTCTCTGAGGAGAGAGCACCAGGATTAGGATGTGCACTGGAGGAATTACAGGAGGTTACCACATCTGACAGCATTTATCAAATTATCTCATACCACCTTCTCAGAGAGATACAAGAAATAAAACCGCTGCATTACGCCGTTAGTCAGAAGATTTTGCCAACAATTTTCCCCCGTGGGGAGGTATTTTCTTGCCTTCTATTTTCAAACAACATTTGGATGTAATTTCTCACAGACGGTATAATTTTAATGCACACCATACTGTGTATCAGCTATCAGTAAAGCCATTACCATAATTAAATGTCATCTCTTTGAAGGGGACAGAAATTGCAAGTTCCTGCTATATCATAACTGGTATTGTACAGCCACTTGTAAAATCACCTCTCCTGCTGCTCCAAAAACTCACTCCAGAATAGCAGTGATTACCAAGGTACATTGCTTTTATCATTCCTGCTACTGTATAGACAGTGATACGCCGCATCATTGTGGGGAAAAGAATTAATACAAAGTTGAACAGTTTTAAAACCAACTAAACCAAACTGTCTTCAAAGAAGGTTTGGAAATACCCAGATGTTTTCTTTGGTGTTTAAATGTCAGTTTTCGTTATAAGTACCAAATCATAACAGATTAAAATCCATGCTTTTTTTTCTTAATTTTTTTTGCTGATAGCCTTACAGCCTTACTTTGCTTCCCTAATACAATAATTAGTAGTAGCAGAACCTACATGACTCAACTGAAAAGAAAGCGATGAATCTGTGGTTTTTTCCCCTAAGATATTATAGAATTAGTAGCTCTGTGCTAATAGCCTGAGTACTAATAAATAATTTACCACAGAAGCAGTTTTAAATATTCAAAGATTGTTTGAATGGGACACTTACTCCATAATTTACATACAGTAAATTACTCAATAAAATTGTTTTCCCTTCATGTTCTTTACTTCATTGTTGCAAAGAACAAAAGAAACTATGAAAACAAGAAATTAGGATCATACACCCTCTGACAATAATAAATGTTCCCACCACATGTGAAGGAAATGGGAGCTACACTTCCTAAGTACATGGGTGTAATAACACTGTTAAAAAAACTCATTAGTATTTCCAGCTCAAAACGTTTTGTGTGTGTTCCCAGTTGCCATGTATTTATTGAACTATCTGGGTTTAACAGCAGAGTACATTCAATATCCAATGCATCTGCAATACAAAATATCTCAAATTTACAGACACTGCAAACCTTTTAGATTCATAATCAGGAATAAAAAATGATTGTTAAGCTTTAAGATATACAAACTAGAGAGTCTTAGAGGAGCATGTGAGCTAGGAAAGGTGTTCATTGTACATCCTCATCGCAAACTCTAAATCATCATTTGAATCTTATTCTCTGCTCAGCTGGCTCCTTCCTTGATAAAAAGAATAGTGAATTCTCCAGGAAAATGCATTCTCAGGGCCCAGCTTTGAGCTCCCAGCAGAAAAATACCAAAAAGACAATTTTTGATTCCTTGGACAACTAACTATCCATTTATTAGTTCAAACATTTCCTCTACTTTTCACCTACTAAAATCGTAAGAGACTGATGCATCTTTTCTGACTTGTCTGAGAGAATTATAGCAACACTTTGGCTAAACTTTCAAAAGTTGCTCATTTTTCTGCAAAATAATCTACTACTGAACTAGACTGGTGGTGTTTTTCATTTCACTGACTTCAAACAGCTAAAAATATCTGAAGTAATGAAGGAAAATTCATCCAAGAAAACCAGAAAGCGTTCGGCTTTCTGGCAGTCAACAGGATGCCTTCTAAGACAATGATGTGTCTGTGCCATTTTATTCATACTGCATCAACATGTCTCTGCAGAAATTTAAAATTACCACTTTAAAATTAACAAAATACATCCGACTGATCCAGCCTTCTAAATGTACAGCTTCTTGAACAGCATCCGTGCATCCGTTGAACAGAGAGATGAGCCTAAGGACTTTTCATGGGAGCAGGGTAGAGGGACGGAAGATGATTCACAAGTGCTGAGGACACAAAACACAGGAGGCCTCCCCAACATCTCCCTGAAGCACCGATGGACATCACAGGGAAGCACTGAAAGCACACAGAGCGTAAAAGCCACTCGGGGGAATTTATGAAAACTACATGAGGATATACAACGCCGTCGCTAAATTCAGGAGAAAGGTTTGCCTTTGATTTCCCAGCTTTGAAATGTAAACTCAAGTCTAAACAAAGTGGATGGTGTGCTGAGGGCTCCCCACAGCACAGGCATCCTGCAGACAGCACCAGGGACTTGCTTGTCACTTGCATGCAGCATTAAGTGTGGTTAAGATCTGAAAACATGAAAAACACATTTCATGCTGATCTTTATTGCCAAATGAAGCTTCTGGTTCACACAACTATGGCCACTGATTTCAACTGCTTTTGTTGAAGTTTCAATTTAACCCTCTCTCCTAATACTTCAGAAATAAAATATCTACCACATAATTTGGTGAGCATACATATAAATTTCTTACTTCACTTCATGCTTCCATTAATCATCAATGCAATATAAAGCAAGATAAAGACAAAATTCTTTCTAATTGTGTGTTGCTACCACTGATTAGTCCTATTTGCCCTGAACAAAACAGGTTTTCTTTAATCTCCCATTTCTTCAGGTTAAAATATATCATATAATATCATATCATGTTAATTTCTTCTGCCCAAGGATGAATTTTAACAGTCTAGGGCCCCTTAATGGTCAGAGGACATTAAGTACTAAACACATCGTCAGTATTAAGATACAGCACCTAACTAAAGGGCAGAAATATGTTTTATTTTTATTTCAGTTTATTGTAAAAAAAAACCTTACAAGTATTTCGGCTCCTCAGTAGGTATTAACTACAAAGAGCTTTTCAAAGGGGAAATGCTATTCTTCTCTGAGCTGCTTTCCTAATATAGTTGTCTCCACAGGAAGAGAAGTGAAGCTGGAATTTAAGAAAAAAAATATTTTCTGTGATACTTGAACAAAGAAATCTGTTTGAGTACTCATTCACAGGTGGAGAGATGAGGCTCATACACAAAAGGTAGTTTAACTTTATTAAATGGAGAGGTTGGGGATGCAGAAGATGTGCAGGGGAGACAGAAATGAAAAAGAATAAAGTATTTTCTAGAGTCAATAACCTTATTCCCTTACATTCAGCAGGTATAATCCTGAAACACTGCTTGATAGATCAGTGGCTTAAATCACGTTAAAAGACTGATGGGATCTTGAAACTTCAGGAAGATTATGGGACAGAGGAAGCAGCTTGATCCCAGTCAGACAAGCTGAAGCACTCTGTGGAAGCAGGTCACAGCTGGGGAGGACACTGCTGAAGGGACTTCTCCACACTCTGTCTCTCAGTTTTCCAATGTAAGAAGGGATTTTCAAGCTGGAATTGGAATGCCAAGGACATTGGCAGGAGAGGATATATTGGTGCTACAATGCTGCATGTGACCACAGCTTCAGACTTGTGCTCAGGTACCGATAACAGCACATCCACAGGAGCACAAGGCTGCTACGATTTGGAAAACCTGAAGGAACTGGATGACGTACTCTGGGGGCTACCTTATGCAGAATATCGGGCTGCTAGAGCTGTTTATGGCTAAACTGGTGTTGTCTGAAGTACAAAACTGGGCCCATGAAGTCTTCAGAGGTTGTGGTGCTGGCCAGATCCCGTTTGTAGCATAGGCATATCCCCATCCTTCCAACTGCATTTGGTCAGCAGAACACACAGGGTGTCTTTGACACTCACCTTGCTGTATTTATTCATCAATCAGCTCTGCAGCTTCAACAGAGGATTATTGAAAGATATACTGCACAGCCTTGTTTTAAATACTGCCTTGCTCTGGCTCAACCTGCACGGAACAACTGTATGAGATTTCCTGACCAGCTGGCAGTGAAAAGTTTGGGTCTGGCAGCTTTGGAAGACCTTCCTATCCCTACAGTTTTTATTTTATAGGAAGGGTTTTCAAGAGCAGCAGCTCTTCTGAGCGTCTTACTTTTTAGGGGGAAGGGATGTCAGCCTGTACTTGGGGTGTGGAGCCTGACAAATACAAAAGGGACCCTTAATGGCACAGAGACTTTTATTTTCTCTGGGGATAAACACCCATCCGTTTTGTTGGTGTTTTAGAACAAACAAATTAGTACTCAAAAATCTGATCTGCAAGAGGCAAGGAAAACAGGACAACCTATAATAATACCTTTAGGCCCAACTAAGCAGACAGGCAGCCATAAAAATGGTGATACAATACCTATTTTCACATTGGGATGTGATAACTAAAGAAAGGAGCAATCATCTTTAAACACCTCAGCAAGACAGACAGCTGTCCTCTGAAAGATAACGGGGGGAAGTACACAGAATCATTATTCTTTCCTCTAATTGCCACTTGATGAGCAGGAATATTAACCTAAGTTATTCCCAGCCCCTTCAAGAGACATTTAGTAGCTCAGTTGCTGAGCCTCACTGAGGCAGCCCAGCAGCTACAGGATTAAGCAGTTGCTGACGAGCCCAAATCACGTTTGTGGTAATTTCACTGAAGGCACATTTCACAGCTAATTGGAGCCTAAACCCAAATATTAGAAGAAGAAAATACAGGCAAGATGGAAATGCATAGCATATCATTCCTGATTATTCCTTCAATATAAATAAATAAATAAATAATGGCGTTTACAGGAAACCACCCAGCAATTAGGTCTTTAACCATTTTTTGCTTCATACCCAATGGATATAATTGGCTTTAAGGGAAGAACATTTTTCAAGCTTCCTGCTTAGCATATTCACGTAAGAAAATATTTTATGACTTTTTCAATTTGCTAAAATTTCTGCTATGCATCTCTGGCTAAAAGACAGAGCGGTGTCTCATTTTAAGTATTCATGGTTTAATGCCCGTTCATTATCTTCATCACCTTATACTTACCAGGTAAATAATTGATACAGCTTCATTAAAAATAAAGAAGTTGCTGTTCTAGAGTTTTGCCTACCTTTTATTTCAAAAACAAGTCTTTTTTTAAAAAAAAAATCATAATCTTCAAACCAAGAAATTCTTAGAAAAATACTGTTAGATATTTAAATAGTAATTTTCAAAATTTGTTTCTTTAAACCTGGGACAATGTAGAAGTGACACAATTTTTTGGAACAGAAAGCAGATCTACTGTTCCTTTGACCAAAATAACCCCCAAACCAGCCAGCTTCTGTCAGGGGTTCCAGTGCTGATCCCCAGCAGACACTGAACATACAGAACTATTTGGGAAGAGATTTTTTGAAGGGAAGGACTGATGCATAAGACATTTTCTCAAGGACACCACCGACATCCTATGACAGCTCTGGGCATTTGCTTCAGAACAACCTGTCTCATTCTCACCTGAGCTATTTAGTGTGAAATCCTGCTCTGAAAAATGACTGTGCAATGATAAGAACATCGTCCTCCCCTGTGTCTTAATCAGTTAGCAACAAAAGTAAGGTTAATAAATCCACCACAGAACAGTGTTTTCATGCTGTACAAATCCCTTCCAGATGTTAGCAGCCATACCAGTGTGTCATGACCTCAAAAATAATTTTTGTATTTATTTACCTACACCCTTAGTGCAATCCTTCTAAGCATCCAAATTACGGCAGAAAGAACTTATTAGAGGAAAATATTGACGTACATTTGAGACTGCATGCCTAGCTATCCACAGAGCTCTGAGAAATGGAAAAAGTCACAAGTTCTCAGCATTCCTGGTGTATTCACATCATAGCCGCACTTATTTGAAATGATACAAAAGTTACTCATTTTTACCTCCAAGATAAATTGAAAAAGTGCAATTACAAATTCAGCCAACTTAATATCCAGCAATATCTTCACAGCGACCTTCTCCCACATCATGTTTATTCATCAGCAAGGTTATTTCACTTTGAGCCTTATTGCTTTGGCATGAGGCTGTTACTTTTTAATGTGAGGAAATGCAAAGAAATGTAAATAAGAGGTAATACTCATGAAGTTTTATTTTATCATAGAGACCTAGGTAGAAATGGAGCACGAAAACACAAGAAATGCAGTTTTTACATTAAAAAAAGCACATTCAAGTTTGAAGTGAGTGGTGAGGAAAGGCTTAACTTTGTTCACAAAGTGCTGGTTTAAGAGGTAAATCCACAGAATAAAAAAAAAAAAAAAAGAGAGACGTGAGTTATTTATCATGAACTTCACCATATAAATGCTGCGATTATAATGAACCAGAGCAGGAAATGCGAAGTTCTTGTTTACAGAAAGAAGTGGATTTTAATAAGCCATTAATCCATCACTGCGTATCACTAGTCAAGCAATTTGCAACTGAACATGAGAAAAACTTGTCTAGGTCACACCTGCTACTTACAAAGTGTTGACATTCTTGCCATGTTTCACAAATATACTGTCAAAACTTGAAAGTACATGACAAATTTATGCAATTAAGTTTTTGTTTGGATTACTAAAACAAGCCATAATTGATTGCTCATATTCTTTACTTCATTAATGACTCTCTAATTAGCAAAAAACTTATCAGTATCTGTGGCTGGAGGGTTAGCAGGCAGTGAGGGAAATGCAGGTGTGAAATAACCCAATTTACGATATCAGGTGATGTTAATGATTTCACAGGACCAAGTAAGGTCCCATGAAATACACTCCCGGTTCCTATTACTACCTACTGACAATCACAGTTTTATATCACAAGAAGATTACTACACTTATCTTCTCATTAGTAGCTAATTTCACTCATTCCTCTTGCCAAACTAATTATAAAAAAACTTTTCAGGCTGAAATGAATTAATAGGGCACTTGGACCCCACTCATTTTTCTCATGATAAAATAATTAGTAAGCACTTGCACACAAAAATCAAAATAGTTCTGTTAACTAATTAGCAACACTAAGGACAATAAACCCTGTAATACACTAGAAGTAATAAAACCTCCTTTTTTGTGACTAAGGATCATCAGCTTTCCCTAACTTGCAATTTTATTACAACAATATCAGAGAAATGAAAGCAAAGTACAACTATTGCATTAAAAATATTTCCTTTTCAAAATCTCAGTGGCTGTTCCTCAAAATGGAAATGTTGTAACACTGCACCCCTGGAGTTAGTACCTCAATCAGTGTTGTGAGTTATTTGTGATTTAGAGGGACTGATTAATGAGCTGATGGATTTAGCTGATTAAATTGCATTGGTTTTGTCAGAAAAACAAATGGAGAATATTTTAAAACTCCACAGATATGGTTTAAAAGGAGGAAGACAAAACTGAGTATCTTTGAGCCGTATTTATTTGCTTCAGTAGCTGTCCCAGGACTGTCCCTGTTACACTGCACCACATTTAGCAGAGACGGCACCAAGCAAAGACTGCTAAATTCCCAGTGATGAGGAAAGTTCATCTTGCCAAACCCCAGCCTTTAGAGGGTGAGACTGTTTTGCCACCAACCAAAACATCCTAAGCTGAGTAGAATAAGGATTTCTGTTGGAAAATGAGGAAACTCCAAGTGACACATAAGGACTCAGAAAACAGCTGGATCACATTATGTGGTCTGTAAACCCCCAATCTGATGTTCTATAGACTTAACCTGACCCTCGAAGTAAACCTAAAAGTTCTTGAACCTCTCTTTCCACTCAAGGAGCAGCGGTTTCATTCATGTTTCTGACACAGAGTAGCAACAGGTATTTTGATCTCATCATGACTGATTTCAGGGGAAACAGGAACACAGATCATTCAAAATTTCAATACAAATGTGTGGTCTCAAAAAGAAAAAAATAATGTAAATGTCATTTTGTGTGCTGCAAATTAATGTAGCATTTAAATGTTTTTGAATTATAATATAGTCTGTAAGCATAGCAGACTCTTTTTAACTTGCAAGAGCAAATTTTGATTTATCTGAACATCAGCACCCCAATATAAAGTAAAAAGTGCTTAGAAACATATTCTGTTTCAATTACTTTATTGGAATCAGGCCCTTGTAAGTCTCTTTAAACATAATTTTGTCCAGAGGGTACAAGGTTCATCCTCTCACTGGATTTTAACGAACATAAAATGTTCCACAGAGAGCTGCGTTGGGTTTTTTTGTTTGTTTTTCTTTCCAAAGGGTACAACACACATTCATGTATTTTCAGTTTTTGTTTAAGGAAAAAAAAACAAACTAACACTGTGATCACAACTCCAAATCTCAATTCCCTATAAACAAACCAGCCAACCCCCCTCCCCAAACTATCTGACTTGAAAACACAGGCACTATTTGCATTGGGAAAAAATGCCTGATAGCTTTGCTTTTAATCTATCTTTACAAAGCTCTCTGAAGATCAAAGAGGTCTCACTCAGACAGCTGCATTTTCATGCCAATGGCCAGCAGAAAGAATGGCCTTCAAGGAAACTGCTCAGTGAATCCCTAAGTAATCAGACAGCAGAACAGAGTATAAAAACCTTCAAAAAGGTCAATGGAGATGGAATAAGAAATCTTGACTATCAACTTCAAGGGTTTTTTGGCTGGGGCTTTTTTTTTCTGTTTATTTAACTCCACTACCCTGGAGTTAAGCGCCAACTGTGGAATTTCTCTGTATTTGGCATTAATTTCTCTAAAATAAAGAACTGTGTTAATGAAAGCAACAACTGCTGCGAAAGAACAAGAAACATGCGAAATTCAAATTGCTCTGCTGTTTCTGCTCAAGATAAAATGCCTTTTGTTTCTTATTTCTAGCACTACTGCTTAAGCAAATATTTAAAGAACAACAGCAAAAAATCCCTCAGGATATTAAGAAATCAACTGAGCAGATGATTAACCTCACTATGCATTTAATATAAACAATTAACAAAAAAAATATACAGTGCTTCATAAGAATCAATTAAAACTGTCTTTTTGTAGCATAATGGGAATCTAACAAACTAATTCTAATCACATATCAACTACTACCATCTGAACAGATCTTATCCCTCATCCCCACATTATCTTATAAACTTAGCACTGCCCTTTGTCCTCAGGAGGCTCCCACGTGCTGTTTACCTTCATCTTCCCCCCGGATTTCTGTGGAAGCATTTATGCAACGCTTGTGTCATCATTTTCTGTGCGTCTCCAGCTCACCACGCCAGTGGCAACTGTGCTGCATCCAGGGCCTGGTCACACACAGTGATTCTGAATCAATTCTGCATGTGCCATGAGGTTGAACCGAACATGGACAGCTGCCAAAATCTCTTTCTACAGAAACATCATTTCCAGACGGAGCAGGAGAACCGGTGCAGTACAACCAGGAACAGGGAACACCAGAGCCAGCCCATGCCCTTCATGTGGGGCCAGGGAAACAAATGACATTGAGGTATCCTCGAGCAGCTTGTTTACATTCCCTGCACTGGGTGTGTTGTTACGTGTGTATTCCCTAACTAAAACTATTTGCATTTGCATTTTTCGTTACATAATTCTCTTCCCAAGAGTGAGTTCACACAATATACATGCCTGTGCTTTATTCTAAAGCTCTGAGGTGATGAAAGGTGACCTTAACACTCCAAGATCAGCACAACAAGATCTGCTGTCAGCACTACTCAAATGAGCACTTCCAGCTTCCTCCCCTCCACCAGCCTTTTCATTTGGAGATACGGTGAAAGGTCCTGCAGCAACTTTTTCATTGAAGCATCAGAATTACTTTTAGAACAGTGAAGTAATACCTGAATGATGAGCAGGAGTACTTTTTCTAGCACTGTTTAAACTGATAAATGGGAGGAGACAGCTCTACAGGATCCCTGACAGATCTCCTTGAAACTCTGCACCACGGGTTCCAAATGAAGACAAAGCAAAGTGCTTACTAAGAGTAACTGGGAGTTTCAGACTATTTTCTATATAGGCCAAAATGTACTTGATGAGGTTGCTGTTCTTTACATCAATCCTAAAGTTTAAAAAAACATTCTATTACAACAGTCTTAACTAAAACTTCCCAAGCTTACCTCAAGAACTGTAAAAGAGTGGTCCCTCCCTTCACTCCGCTGCCCACACAAGCTTAGAAATGAACAAAGCATTAAGAATGCTCTCAGTGAACCTCAGCCATGTAAAAGAGCTCACAAGACTTGACTGTCACAGTAGAATTCAGCCAGATTTATGTCTGGGAGCTTAACCAGAAGGCCAGGTCTCCTTTCTGGCCACTCTATTAACTGAGAATTTTCCAGGGACGCAGCCCTGCAGGCGGGTGACACAGGCTGGCTCATCTCCTCACTGCACCCCCAGCACACTGCCAGAGCAGAAGGGTTATGTTTCACAGTACTGGGCTCTGAATCTCCCTGGGCTTAATGGAGATGCTTTAAATAAAATTTTCTGTGTATTTATCTGGTCAAAGTGTGTGAAACCATTTCAGAGCATTGGTTTTAGGACCTGGAACACAATTCTCTTTCGCTTGCCTGGAGTTTGATATAAAAACATGATGTGAGTGGGTTTTTGAGTGTTGCATTGCATTTTACTCTGTTGTGTTAGTGACTCCAGAAAAACCAAGGCTGGCACAACATGTGAAAGACACAAGAAGGAAAAGATTTAAATAAAACCCCTACTTGTAAGTATTACTAGGGAAATTAAAAAAAAACCTGTATGATGAATCAGAATTAATAGCACAACTATTTATAACACATCTCTTACATCATAGACACACTCCTGCATTTCAGAATAAATCCCAAAGTAAACATGGTGCTTCACAGTTAATTTTAATGGTGAGATCAACCTCATTAGTGGAATAGCACTTAGTCTCAAGTATGATCCACAAAGCACAAACTCTTTGACTGCTAGGAAGACTGAAAAATCTGGGGACAATTCAGGCAGCTCTGAACGGGAATTTTGTCATGTTTCCAGCATTCAGCGCTTCTCTTCTAAAATATTCCTTATATTCAAGATGAAAAACAAGATAATATTCCTTGTCTTTGGAAATATCTCACAGAATTCACCCTGGCTAGGCACTGCAGCAGAGTGAAAACAGCAGGGCCTCCCCATTGGAAAGGTTCTTACCCAGACTAACCCGTACTTTGAGCAACCTGTACCATATGCATTGTTGACTTTGTTGTTCACTTTCTAATATTACACATTAACACCATCTCTGCAAGACAGTTTGCAACCTCGTTCATATGCCAGCAAAGTAAAAGAGAAATTAAAACAGATGCTTAATGAGTGTTCCCAAGTTCAGGGAGGACATGGCTAATATTTATTTCACCTTCCAAACGCTGTTCCTGAGCTGCACCTGCCTCAGGGTGTTGAGCACTGGTTGTGTGACAGCCTGGATGCTGTGAGCTCCAGAGGTGTGACAGGCAAGGAAGTCGCCTTGGACTACCCTAAAATTTGAAGACAGAGCAGAATTTTTGAGCTTCTCCTTTTTCCCTGGTTCTGGAGCCTTCTAGATTAAAATAATCAGATGTATCCATGGGCATGTCTGCTTTCTGCAGCTGCTGGACTGTCTCTGTGTTTGCAGTAGCCCACCCCTGTTCCAAGTCACAGCTCCTTACACCAACTCAGCCCTGGGGCACCTGTGCTCCACAACCCCGTCACTAATCCACAACACTTCTCGGCAGCCCAGAGTGAACCAGTCTCAGTCCCTCAGCTCCTTCTCTCCCAGAATTGATAGCATTTACCTCATTGCATCACATTTCAGCTAAGAATTCAGCTTGCAAGAGAGAGAGATCAAGTGTGAGACAGCAAGACCAGAGAATGAGCATGAAAGTGCACAGGAATCTCACAGGGAGCAAAAATTACAGACGGGGAAACTGGATGCAATCATTAAATGGCTTCTACAGGACAGCTGATCTTTCAGGGGTTCAGAGAACTCCCAAAACAAGCAAACAACAATCAAGACAGCACGGAAAATCACAGAAGTTCCTTGTTTCTTCTTCTCTTAATGTCTTCCACCTGCATTCCAGAACTGAATTAGGCCTTGAAGGGAAGGATGTCACAGACTTCTGCCAGGACAGCGCTGCGTCCCCAGCTGGGAGCAAGGGAAGGAGACACCATGAGCTTTCACTCCGTCATTGCAACATACAAATTCATGGTCTCCTTCTGGTAACACAACCCCACTGCTCATCTTCCTTCACACAATGCAGAGATTTGAGTTCCCATCTCCCAGGGCCTGAGCTTGACTTAACTTCTGGTACTCGGCCCTTGTTGCAGGTGCTGGGGCTGCTGTCAACTGAAGGAAATTGAAAAAGGAAGAGGTCTAAGAAATCCTTTGAAGAAGCACAGAAAAATACACTTGAGAGAATGGGTGGCAGGCTGCTAGTGAGTGAACTCCAAGCTGATTGGCTCACATGTTTTTCCCGTAGATTAACCAGTTTTATTTATGTTGAAAAACAAACAAAAAAAAATACTTTGCTAAATTACTCTGACTATTGTGATCCCCTCCCTGCTGAGTCAGTTGTCAGCTCACAGCACTCCTCAGATAAGCATGAATAAATAAATCAGGAATACACAATGTAAACCAAAGAAAGGAAGCATAAAAAATACCCAAGTGGAATTTACCACTCTCCCCTAGGAAAATTCTCTGCTGTGATTTTAGGCAGGATACAAAAGAAGGGAACTCAGGAGTTTTTCCGTGATGTTATGTTTTAAAATTGCTCCAGCAATGTCAAACATGATAACCTGAGTTTCTGAAAACTCGAAGCAACACTGATAAGTTTGTTGTATACACTTTATGCAATTTGACACTAGTTTGACTTTCCAGTTACTTTCTTTCAAGTTTTATTCAAATCACCATAATATTTTAAGAGTTCAGCTGTGATGTCATCTTGTCACATCAACATGCATGACAAAGCAGAGATAAGTAAAACTTATTCAACCCTTGGATCGTGGTCAGAGCAGCTCCATGAAATTGTCAAATAATTCATTCGTACCAACTTGGATCCCTCCTGCTCATTTAA
Source organism: Struthidea cinerea (assembly GCA_013397865.1). Lineage (NCBI taxonomy): Eukaryota > Metazoa > Chordata > Aves > Passeriformes > Corcoracidae > Struthidea > Struthidea cinerea. The sequence goes on along the minus strand of VZTI01004947.1, from coordinate 1,421,251 downwards.
AGCTAACATTCGTTGACTTCAAAAAACTATAAAAAGCAAAACCTGTGGCAACATCCCCGTGCCAGAACCAGATGCTTTTCACTTCAGCATCACCCAGATCCTGAAACTGTGCAAGTAATAGCTGCCTCCAGCATCATCACATTTCTTCCTCATCATTCATAAAGATATTAAACAAAGCCTGAGTCTCCTCGATAAATGATGTACTCCTAGAATGCACACACAGTCATAAGAGGTGAGGAAGCTTTTTGTTCTTTTTAATATAACAAATATTCTCTTGAGTCACTGCTATCCCTACGCAAGATCAGCTGTAGTAACGATAGGCTCACACCAATACATAAAATACAATCTTCGCCAGCCTTTTATATTGCCCTATGATGAAAAGAAGACTCAAGTTTAACTATGCATTCTTACAAAAAGCCTAAGTAATTCAGCATGCAAGGCCAATAGTCTGAAAGTCAGTAACAATCAATGAGAAACAGTAACCTATACAGTGCATAAAATACTTAAACCTAGAATTTCTGCTATTTTCAATATTGTATACTAATTGCAGGCTTTTATAATTGATCAGAAATAGAAAGAAAATACATCCTTATTTATTCAGTAACCATTCTGGTAAAGAATCTAAAATTAATGATACACTATGCTACCACATGTGAGCTGCATGATGAGACACACACACTTCAAATTCCCTTGAATTTTTCCTTCAAACATTGTAGCTACAAAGATTCCTTTGCCAGGAATCAAAGGCTTCCCAAAGATCAATGAGCTCAGCAGCAAGCTTTTGATTTGGAGATATTTACTTGCTTATTAACAAAGGGAAACAATACAAAGCACTGATCAACAGCAGAATACAAATACCCACAGCCACACTGGGTATTCTGCCATCAGAGGAATAATGCAAGTTTCTTAATGCAAAAATCTCTTCAGAAAAAAGGCCTTACACACATTTTGTTGAAATACCAGGAAGACCAATAACATCTAACACACATAACAGCCAGGGTCAACTTTTCCACTGTCCTTGCAAACTGGAATTACGATGGTTACTTCCCAGGATAAATGCAGGATCTTGTAACTTATAACAAAAAGGCTGAGACAACATTTCTGGTTTGAACAAAACCAAATCCTGCCAGGTCTAGGATGTGAGCATCTCCAGTGGAGCAATTCCAGTGAATGAGATAGGGGACTACATGTATTACACGTGATCATTCTGGTGCTTAAAAATCAAAGACTATTTTATTCCCCTCCCCGTTCTTCCTGTAGGTTATGGAATGACCCCCTACAGCAGCAAAGCACCCACATGGCCACTTGTTCACTCCCCCCATGGCAGGATGAGGCAGAGAATAAAGTGAGAAAACTCATAGGTGGGGATAAAGATGGTTTAATAAGTGAGGGGAGTGGGGAGAGGGAACAAACAAGTGATGCAAAGCCAACCACTCACCACCTCCCCCAGGTCAAGTGGTACCCCCCAGTCTCTAAGCAACAGCCACCTTGGAAGGCAACCCCCCCACAGTGTTTTTCCTTAGATTTGGGGTGTGGGGGGGTGTTGTTGCTGAGCACTATGTTTTATGGGATGGAGTGTCCCTTTGGCCAATTCGGATCTGCTGCCCGGCGGCATCCCCAGGGTGCAGAGGAAGAGAAATCCTGGGCACTGGGCAGGCACTGCTCAGCAACAGCCAAAAAATTGGTGGGATATCAGCACCATTTCAGCCACAAATTCAAACACAGCACCATCTGGGCCACTACAAAGAAAATTAACTCCATCCCACTACCCAAAAGGATGGGGCATAAGTTATTAATAGATAATACCTAAGATAAGAATAGATCTGTTTAAAATCCTCTTTCCATCTGCCCTGTCTATACAAGTGTCAGTGTTTGCTGTGAATTTCACTTGTCATCAGCAAATTCTATGAGGACTTGAATCTGCAATGAAGAATTCTTAGTTTCAAGTAAAATTATCTATGATTTTAGTAAAAAAATCCAAGGCTAAAAATGCTTTAAAAACATGAGGAATTCTTTCTGTCTTCCATCTTGTTCTGCTCTTTCTAGAAATGCAGTTTACAAAAAATACCTTATTTCTGTATCCCAAAGAACACCAGTAGAAATCTCTCTCATCCCCAGAATAAACACAGATTTAAAATTCATGCGAAAGAACTGTGGGCACTCCAGTACTGAGTCAGGTACATCATATTTATGTTGAACCATTAAAAAGCATTTACTGTATTTATTTCTTCAAGCATCCTGCCTGCCTAGACATTTCTAAACTTTATGCTCCTATATGCAGGAAATATATGTAAATGTAGTAGCCACTGTAAAATACTCATCTTCTGCTCTTCTCATCTTTTTTCTTGGTTGGGGAAGAGAGAGGAACTGAAGATTCTATCATCAGTTTGAGACAGAAATATTATATACGCTGGGTTATCTTGAGGAATTAAAATGTCCCTCGGTTATCATATTCCAAAGCAAAACCTATTACACTTACTCTGCATATATTATGAAAGTTTTAAATCCCATCTGACATAAATTCAATTAAGCACATCTTTAGAAGACGGCTGTACAGGTAACGGAACGACTCATAAGGATGTTTAAAACTTCATTAAGGGATAGAGGTAAATTGTATTAAGATTTATTCAACTAACTCAGCAATAAAATAACTCAAACGCAGGCCTTAGTAGAAATCATGTTCACTGACTAAATCAGTGCCTTCTGAAAAGCAAAGGAGAGGCTGGGAAGCACCCAGTTTGCACAATTCCTTTAGGATTCCTTGCACAGAGTCCAAATGGCCTTGTTGTGGAGCCACCTTGCTGTGAGGCCACCAAGCCACCACCAAATCGGTGTTGAGAGACACAAATCCATCGGCATCAGCTGTGCTCTCACACCCTCCCATCCCCACACACCCAGAGCCTCTACGTTATTAACAAACACAGCCCAGCTCTCTTAAAAACAACAACCAGAGCACTTTATTTATCATTTCCTATGCCAGGTGGACAAGCAGTTGGGAACCTGGCTCTTGGGAAGTACCTTGAACGCCTTGGAGACAGGAATTCTTCTCCATACAAACAAACAGGAACACGAAGGACCAGCGGACAGGTCACCCAGGTTTTATGGAGACTGAAGCACTCCTCTATTCACAGGACTGCATTCATACTAACTCTTAAAAACCCCCTCAGAGTTCTAATGGCTTTGTCTTTAAAAATTGTTAATAAATAGACTACTTTATCAAGATTTTTCTCCCCATTTTAGCTATTTATTTTGCCATTCCTGGAAGTAAAGTGAGCTTATTCTGAGAAATAACAATTTCCTTCCAGGTTCAAAGACAGTATATGGATTATCTTTAACTTACTATAAAAGAAAGGTAATTCTTGTTGATTATGAATGTACCACAGAACTTTTCATCTTTCAAAACAACAATTTCACACTTGTTCACTCTAAAACAAATTCTGATTAAAGCAAAATAATCCGAATGATAGCAACATTCACTGATACAAAGTTCAAAGCAAATACTACTCTCAGCCTTGTATCAGAATATTTACAACCATTGTTTTTAAATAAAGTATCTCCAGCATTGAGGAATCCTTTGCTTAGCATCTAAAATGAAGTCAAGTTTTAATTTAGTTCTTAAACAATCACACCAATAATGATAACAGCTGCACCCTTTATCAAGGCAGAAAAGACATCCCGCTGTGCCAATTCATCAAGAACATGAGGCTATTACAACAGAGATAGTTTAAACCTGTTTAGTCTTGATTACGCTGGTGGGAAGTGGAACTGCCTCATCCTTGCACACAGCTGGAGCCCTTTCTGCTGTCTGTCTCTTCTTTTAGGGAGAAGTATCAAATGAGAGGTGAGACTGCTTAGAGCGTGGCCAGGGGGTGAGGGATGTGAGAATTGGCTCTAGTCAGCACCTGGGAGCACCTCTGGAGTTCCATGGTCCATGTTCCCATTCCCTCATGCAGGAGGGACTTGGAAAAGTCTGAGCCGATCATCGGGAGGGCCAGCAAGGCACTGGGAAACTGGAGACAACGCAGAATGGGAAGAGGCTGGGAGGATGCTGCAGCTCCTGCCTTAAACAAGGAGCTTAGATTTTACTAGAAGGACCGGCAGCAACACTTGCAAAATTCCTGAAAAATTTCCATCTGCTGCCACAGTGAATTTAAAGCGAGTAGATGCTGGTGACTATCATGAAGTAGCTGTGTCTCAACTGCTTGAACAGCCACTCCCAGAGCACCAGGGAAATTAATGCTTGGGAAGGGGGTGTGACCCAATCTGTACAAAACACAAACATTTTGTGCTTTCAGCAGCCACAAATGTTCATAAACTTGATCTTCAGCTGATTGTTAATAAACAGGGCTTTCTCTCAAACTGCAGCAGAAGGTTGCCCCATTCCTGTCCAAAAACTCACTTGATATTTATCTTTTTGAAAAGAAAAACTAACAGCTCCATTCTACCAAGGACAGATGGATTTGCTACCCAAGGAAGTGAGAGTGGAGTAGAGGAGAACTAAATGTATTCTCAACCCAAACATCATTTTGTCCAGGCTTTTTAGCTCCATTTAGTAACTTTGAAGGAAAGAGCTCTTATTAACAGCACGGAAAGAAGGTCCCTTGAAAAACTACTGGATAGAGTTAATTACAGAAAATGGAAAATGTCCGGTTGTTTATTGATTACACTTTTGTATTTAAGAATATCCCTACATTTAAAGCACCAGTCTGGGAAAGTGATATTGATTTTAGCTTGATAATTACAACCCGAATAGTCCCTTTGTAATACAAAGCTTTATTCAATAAAATATTTACCATGAAGTTCTTTGGGCCATACAGTACAATCAATTACCACCCATGATTTCTTGCAGCAGATAAACATTAACGTGGACATTTGAACAAATTTGGCGAGGTTCTTTTGTCTATTTGGGCTTTTTTGTTGTTTTACTGTTTGGGTGTTTTTTGGGAGGGAGGTTGAGCTGGTGTAATTCCTGGGGAGGATTCTTTTTATTTGTTTTAATAACTGAGACCATTAATGCTACAAAAAAACCTGTAAAACCTCCTAAAATACTAGTAATTTTCTTCACCATGACAGAGCATAATTATGTGTTCCAAGCTTTCTACTTGCATGCAGTAAATAATCAGCCTCAAACGAGAGAGACATCTCCAAATTCTTTTGAGATTAAACAGTACAATTAACATATTAAATATTTAGTGGTTTTTAATTTCCCAGTAGCCCACACTACATTGCCTTTAAATAATACAGCACTCAGTATGGAGGTTGAAGTATATAAAAACAAGAGAAATGCAGAGACAAAAACAGGCCAACAAACATGCAATGTAATCGATATTTATGCCTATTACAAAGGACTTTTTGTGAAAGAACAGTTGGTAATTTAATTAGAATGCACTAAAAAAGAATGATTGATAGTCCAACTAAATGATACCTTTTCCTTATCATCATTTGCTTTATGATTGCCTGTAATTAGAGATGAATTTCAATCAATTGAAATAAATCTGCAGCCACTTAATGAAAAATAGTCTGAGAACATTTCTGAGCAAGGAGGGTCAGCAGGCCATGAAAATACTAAAACTGAATGTCTAGAAAAGAGTATTGAGGATAAGAAAGACTATTTTATATTTATCAAGCACACTGAAAATATACTCAGTATATTATTTCTTATTCAAAATTGAAAATAAGCTTAAAATAATGTATTCTAAGATAAGCTTTTCCAGTCTGGGATGGATGTGCAGGTCCAAATAATCATTTCTCAGATGCTAGTCAGAGTTCAGACAAGGTCAGTTACCACGAATTTATTTAGGCAATAAAATATATCAAGTTTTTTCACTCAAGAATTAATGTCCTTATTAAATATTTATACTCTTTATACAATATAATTAATGTACCATACCTTGTGAAAACATCAAATACTGACATATTTGCTCCAAAAATATATATACATATCCTTTTATCCCTCCCTCTCCTCCTTAAATCACTTTACTCCTCCAACAGGGGAACGTTATGCTGCAGAAGCAAAGCAAAGAAGGCCATGAGAGCATTTGTACCCTGCTGGTCTATTCCACTGTAATAGAGAAAAATCCAGCTGCATCCTGGAAACCACACTGGAGCCAAACACTCTCCTGAAAATTACATCAAGCCAAGAACTGGAGTTCTGTCACCCCTCAAAAGTCTATTCTACACATCGCTAAAATTGAAACTTTAAATCATTAAAAAAGGCAGCACTGTGAAATCTGTCACTTGCTGTCACCATAGCAGTGATTTTAACTTTCACCAGAACATTGTTGGCACCCTGAATTCTACCTGCAGGAAAAATAAATAACATTTGTGACAGAAACTAATATTTCTAAGTCAACACCATTTTTTCAAAGTAGTTGCATGAAGTGATATCAGTGTGGGTTTTTTTTATAACAGACATCATTTGTTAAAGATCAAATTGGAATGGCATATGAACTTTCTCAACTCTTTTCAATTTGTTCAGTATACTGACTATTTCCCTGATTTATGTACCAAGATGAAATGCTGTTGATGGCTACATAAAGATCTTTAACTGTGGTACAAGAAAATCCCTCAGCTCTAATGGTTCTATTCAATATTCTCTGCAAATAAGCACTTAAAGGTAGAAATAGGAAACTATGAATCTACAGATTGGAAATGCCACCAAATATTCTGTAGAAAATTGGCACAACAGTATCCACCTCCATTTTATTTCATAAATGCTAATGAGAGCCCTTCAAGAGGAAGCCTGAACATCATTTTCAAGCTACCAACAGAATCAAAAGCAGCTCCTCAAAGAAGTTTTTACCATTCCAAGGTTCTTTGTAAGTTCTAATATATTACATTACTTTTTAAAAATACTGGGAAACTTGCATTTAACAAGCCTTTTGAAGTTGAGTTAGTGCTTTTTAAAACCACACAGTAAAGTTCAGAAAATGCTATAGTGCAACAGTACTCCAGTGTTAAATATCCAGTTAACCAGAAACAAACCAGAATTTGTAACCTGTGCTTATGTCACTTCACTGCTGACAAGAACCTGACCAGGATTTTCAAACATCTGTGCCCAAGCTCAAGAAACAACATCAAGATACACCTCCAGTTCTCCAAATACTCGTGTATTTTGATTATCTGAGAGTGATGATCTTGAAGTGAAGTGTAAGTGAAGTAAGATGAGGAAATGCAGAAGTGGTGCTGTCTGTGATTTTACTTCAGCACTTCAGTCAAAGTGAGTTCTCACTGTGCAGCATCTTTAAAAATCCAGTCACTTATTCAGGCAACTGTATCTTTATTTCAGTGTTAAATATAGGCAGGTATGTATTTATATGAATATTGTAATTTATCTCTACACCGTTTGCTTCTAAGATGCTGCACAGCCGAAGTGCTACTCCTCTCATATCTGTTATAACAGCCCTCTATTTTGTACGAAAAAAAAAAAATACTGCTGTATTTTGTGTATCCACCTGTTCATAAATTATTCCAGGAAGAGATGAGAGAACTACTACTCTGAGATGTGAGATCAACCAAGTTCTCGGTTTTTAAATCACTGCTTTTTAGTTTAAAAAAGGCACTGTAGAATATCCTACTGGATCAGCAATTAGAAACAAACCCAAAAGACAGACAGACTCCTAGCTCACCTCCATATGCTGTATGAGGTACCAAGGAGCAGCTCATACAACTATGTTGAGCTTCAGTATTCTGCACAGAGTAAGAATAGACAATATTTATTCTGAAAACTTGAAAAAAGTGACAGAGAATTCTGACTGAGAACAAAGGTAACAGAGGCTCTGTGTTCATCTTCTTCCAACTCCCTACCATCCAATTAAAAAAAAAAAAATTACTTTCTGTGCTAAAAATGTTAGCTGAGCTGCTGTTTACCAATGTGGAGTCAAGTATCAAGAGTCCACCAGACAGAGTTTACCAGCTGCTGCCATGGTCTTCAGAGTAAGTTTGGGGAGTTTTATGCCACAGACTCAGCTGGGGCACACAACTTAGTCTTGTTATTCGAATGCGTGGCAGTGCCCCGTAATCTGTCTGTTTTCCAATGTATTAGATTAACATTTATCTCTTTAAGCACACAGCTTATCTGTCAAAAAAATCCTCTACAGTGTCTGGAGCGGTGTCTCCAAACAGAGTGTCCTAGTTCTGCACAGGCTGTTATTTAGTGTCCCAATTTTCTTCACTTTGATAAAGAAGAGAACTATTCAGTTCTGACAAGTTGATTAACAACAATCAGCATTATTTTCAGAAAAACAGATCAGCTCTTCCCAGAAAAACTGCAAAACTACTCTCATCTATTTCTGACATGGCACAAATATACATCAATTCCAAATATGAATGGCAGTGATAAAGTCAAAGCAGAATTAAAGTAGGGTTAGAATTCAGTAAGAATTACACCTTCTGGCAAGCATTTTTATGCTCCAAATGCATGACTTGACCCCAAGATTGTACTTTGAAAGATGCAGTATTTTCTACAGATTTTAAAGTTTTCATTTGAAAATAAATCTTTCCAACTTTATAACCACAAAAATAATCTCCAAAAACTAGGTTGAAGCTGTTTTGCTGCATTAGCAAGAGTAAAAAAAAAACAAGCAAACAAACAACATACATTTCCTTTCATTCTATTCTGTTTCCATCTATTTCTGTTCTCTAACGTGTAACACAAGTCAGCCCATCTCAGGAACTGCACTGCTTCCCGTTTACTTCCCCAAGTCGGATTTTATTGACACGTCATGAATTATTAGGTCGATTTTGACCTCTACATTCCCATACAGCTCCACAGCTTTTCCAATTAATCCTACAGCAGGATTCAAAGGATGTGCTGCTTTCCAATAAATCTGTTCCAAAAGGGTGAAGTTCTGCACTCACTCGTGTTTTTCTATCCAGCTGATAATTACTGAGTTTTGCCATTCAAAATTGGTTATTAAAGAATCAAAGGAATTGTGTCTAAAATCCTAAACTTGTTATAGACATAATCATCTGGGTATAGTGTCAGAATATGCATTTTTGAACACTTAAAGTATGTGTTACATCCTATTATTAGACTAGAGCTGCTGCTGCTGAAAAAGTGGAATACTATTAATAATAAATTCAGGAATATGCAGCATATTATTTTTCTTTATGAAATTATATATTTGGACTGAAACTTGGGCTATTGCTATCAATTTATCTTATACCCTAATCTTTGTAAGGGTTAATGAATTTTTATTGAGCATGGCATTCCTAGATTGGAAAAATAAAGCATTCTGTGACAGGGGAAAATGCTGCAGGTAGATTCAGGTAGGAGAAGCAGATGGAAATAGACCCTAACTTCCTACATCTTGTGGTTAATAACGTATTATTAATAATAAATTGTTCTGCTGCATCGTATAACAACTGGGTATGTCTTGACTATCAGGATTACAAACAGTGTTCTTCTTGGAAGAGCATTCCAGGAAATTTTGTATTAATTACAGTAATTTGCAAGCAAATTTCAGCAACATTGTAGCTCTGTGATTTACGTCTCAATCAGCTGCACCACATCTTGGACAGAAACAAATAGTGATCGCTGAGAGAAGTCTTCTCTTTTACCATGGGGAATTCATGGAGGGATTAAGTGCACCGACAGCAACAAAACAATATTTGATTTCAAAATTTTCAACTTTGCCCCTGCTCCTCAGCAGGTGATAACTTTCTGCTTCAGTAAACACTTTTCTACCACTTGCATGAATTTCCAGTGGATGAACAGAATACAGGGTACACACTAAAAACTTCTGCAAAGGGACAGAGAAGGATTCCATCTGGTGACCCCACGTGTTCAAACTGGGAGGCCTTGAATGCTGGGAACAAGAAACATAAACTCACGAACAAGCTAAAAAAATTTCCTTTATCACACAGAAGCCCATTTCTGTCTCCAAGCCCCCTTCCTTTCCCCCTAAAAAATTAATGGTAGTACCCATATTTTTTTTTCATACAATGATGTTTTTTTCTCTCAAGAGTTGATTGCAAAGAAAGCACTGAGTAATTAACAAAATCTCAGTGCCCCTCATATCCCTGTCTGTATTCAGAACGCTCAACACTTTCCACTACAGTAATTTAAAGCAATATTATTCAGGTTTCCTTTTAGATTATTATGATTAAATATAAATACGTAATTTCTATTCAGCTTCTTCCCTGACAGAAACTTTGGAAGCCAATATTTATTTCAATATATACAGAAGTCACATCTTCAAATATCAAAACAGTCTTTGAATACCAGTGTCATAAACAGGACTCAGAAATTCAAAGTTAAAAATGAGAAGCTGGTGTGTGGATTTGTGCTGAAATTTGGAATCATTTGCAATCCTAGACCACAACAGAAGGAAGGCAGCTCATCACATTCCTTTGTCCACAGTAAAAAGCCACAAAATAATACAGCCTCGCTGGTAAGGTGTGATTTTACATGTAATTCTGAAATATCCCATTTGGATTAAATGGAAAGGATTCAGCGCTTGGATGGAACATTTTAAGGAAGTTCTGCCGCCGAAGAACCCAAGGTCACCACACCTTCCATCACCCAGTGCCACTCAGGCTCCAGGAGTCAACACCACAGCCCCAGCAGAGCTCAGATGCCACAATCACAGCCTTGTTGTAGAAATGAAAGTTATGATCAATTGGACTGAGGGTCCCTGTTAATGTTCTTTATTTCGTGTCCTCTAAAACACTTGCACAGAATACTTCTATTTTTTTGGATCACTGCATTGCAAAGTGGCTGTCACAGTGCATATGACAAGATTTATCTTTTGAACCTTCTATGCAAACAACTGTGAAAGGTCAGCAGAACAGACTATAGATAATTCTGCATTAAAAAAAAAAAAGTAAAATAAATCACTTCTAAATTAAATCACACTACTCCATAAAACAAGATGTAAAACTTGCAATCGTGATATAAAACCAAAAGCAAAACAGTATTCATAGTGTGCTTCTGTCACTAGGGTTTTTACTAAATAAATGAGAAATTTTGCCTTAAAAACAAATCCAAAATACTTGATGAATTTCTTAACGTGGAAGTAAAAGTACACTGATATAAACCATCTCAGGTTCAAGGATGCCAACCACCTGAGGCACAAAAATTGTAATTACTACTTCAAACACTCACAGAGACTATCTGGTCTTACCAGTATCAAACTGAATAATCTTGAAACACAAGTAGTTGATGTAGAATAAAAGTAGTTACATTAACTGTAACAAAATTATAAAACAAAGTCAAGGAAGCCTCTACTTAGAACTGCTTTTCTTTCTGCATTAACAACATCAAAAAACATTGTGGCTATGGGGTTTTTTTAATAAATGCAAGATCTAAAAAGGATAAAAGTATTTTTTTTTGCCAGTAATAATAATTATTTTCATCTATGTCCAACACAAATGAGAAAACTAATACCACATCACTGGCTTATTAAACGGAAAGTTTATAATTGAACTTCCCCTTCATTTGCTTGCAAAGTGAGAGCTGAAATCCCTTGCCAGTTAAACCACTTTTGTTTTCACACATATACTTTCAATACTGAGATTGCACATAAATATAATTTAAACTGACAGAAAAAGCCACAAAGAAGCAGGATTTTGCATCGTTAGCATTACGCAGGTAGTCTCTTGGTGCCGTTGGAGTTCTCCTCTTACTCTCCCTTGTGGGGAAAAAAAAGCAAAGGAAAAAATCCATTATTTTCCATCTATCGAGATACTTCTTTTCCTACTGGGAATCTAAAATGCCTGACCTCAGTGGGAGATCTCTGAAAGTACTAGTAAGAGAATTTTCCTGATAAGAATGAAAAAAATAAAAATTACAAATGCCGAAGTCAGCCTTATTACCTCCCTCGGTCACTTGAATTCATTGCTACTTAAAAGCAACCAGTTGCAAACCAATTTCCATAAATAAAAGGAAAATTAGACACCATCCTTTAAATTTAAAGTGTTAAAGAACATTGCCTGGAATTTAGAATGAGCCAAAGATTGTCAACTGCCAGCAGCATTTGTGGCAGGAGCAAACCAAGGGAGGAGGTGGGAGTTTCTTTCTACAAAAGAAAACAAAACCCCATCAGAAAACAAAACTCCACCAGCCTTGCACAGCGCCTGGAAGGCATGGACTAGCCACAGCTTCCTCTTTTATTATTATGTTTACTCTTTTAAGCATAAAAACTCTCCAACAAGCAATTTGGAGTGACAGTGAGTTATAACACAGCCAGGGCACCTGCAGGAACTTCTTGTATCTGACTTCAGCCATCTCCATTGCCATGTCTGTTCTCAAATAACAATTTCCTGAAGTCTCCTGTTTTCCAGAAAGAAAAAGGATATGAAGAGATGCCAATATGAAAGAGGTTTAGAAAATAATCTCTTACCATGAAACAGAAAGAGGAGATGCACAAAAAAAAAAAAAGAAAAAGAAAAAGAAGAAGAAAGTTCTCCAGTATTGTTTTTATTTTAACAAGTGGCAGAATTATCTGTGGAGGATGAGCAGAACACTCGAGTGCAGTGGAATGCAGAACACCTGCCTTTACAAAATAAGAAGAACATGCTTTAGCAGAACATCTTGTAGCGGTTAGAGAGAGAAAGGATCAAAGATCTTGCATCAGCACTGTCACTTTCCTCAGGATGATGTTTTTCCACTCAGTGTGCTGCAGATCCACAGCACCCCAAGCACTGAACTTCCAGGACAGGCTACAGAGAGCTGCTTCACGTGCCTGGGAAAGGGGAGTACCTGATCCATATGACAGCCCAGAGCTTAGGAGGTAATTTAATTTTTTCATGAGATTATTAAAGACCATGAAAAATACATCAGTCTCCTTGCACAAGGACAACTGTAACCATCAGTTCTAAACCTGGTTTTCTAAATGTCATCACATGTTAAACATAAGTGCTCGGCTTCCCCGGGCTCTGGGGAACACGGCAAAGGAAAGGCTGGCAGGGGAAACACTCACAGCTTCCTGATCACTGAGTGGTCTTACCCACAAATTACAGCATTTTAGAGACAACACTGAGCCAGCTGTCTGGCAGAGAGCAAGAGACTTCAACCCCAGTGTTTTACACCTTATTATGGCCTTCCTCAGCTGCCCCACACAACCTGTGAAAGCTGCCGGGATGCAGGTTATTATTTACCCCAGCAAGTTTATACAGCAAGCTTTTCCCCTTCCCAGCTCCAGAGCAACCCAGCCACAGTCCTCCCATCACTGTTTCAAGCTTCCTTTATTTTAATGAGAAGTGAAATGTTTTGTGTTCTCGCTATTTATTCTCATCATGCCACTGTAATGAAACTCAGTGGAAAGTTAAATATGAGCAAAAACAAATACACAAGGTTAACTGCCATAACCGAGATACAACACCCCTCAACACTGAAAGGAGGAAGGCAGAATCACTTTGAGATCTCTCTTTATAAATACAAGAAGGGCATGGGGCATTTTTGAGACCTATTCATGACAATAGAGACAGGAGATTTTCCAGATATCTATACAGCATGCCAGTTAATCTGTACTTATTAAACTATCATCTTAATTTATCTCATGGTAAGTCAGCTACCATTAAATTCCTGATAACTTTATGGTAGAAAAAAATTCAGTCATCTGGTGTCGTAAATTTTTATCTAAATAAAGTGGTTTCTGTTCACAGCAGAGTATGTTCAGCTGAGCAATATTTCAGATGACCAGCTGGGGGGAAGCGAGGTTGGTGGCACTGCAGCAAGGTGCCCACACCTGTGTGCAATGACATCCAGTACAAGTCTAAATTATTTATAAATGCTGGAGAACACTGGGAATTTACTGACTTGGAGAGTGTGCCAGTGTCACACTGTTCATTGAAATCCCCCTATTTTTAAATCTCTCTTAGTCATAAGGGTACCCTCTGAAGTGATGCATAAAGAATATCAGATGCCATTTTAATCATCACTGGCAATGCCTTCCCAATCTGGCAAACCACCCACGCCACCAACAGCTCACATAAAACCTTGTGCAATGAAAACCATGGCAGTTCCTTCACAGCTTCCTGCCCAAGAGCAAGACTTGCCTGTGTGTAATCTGCCCAAATCAAAAGCTTTCATACCCTTCCCTATTAATCTACACACCAAATATTATGTAACAATTATTAATGTTAAAAACATAGAAGAATGGTAAACAGGATCTGAGATTAAGACTAAAAATTCCAACTTAATTGTCAGTTCTGACTGTCATTAATCTCCAGTTTTGGATGAATCCTTTTATTTTTTTTTATGCCTCCATTTATTTCCACAGACCATTGAAGGATTAGCTCAAGCTTCTAAACCATTTTAAACAAAAAGGGATTTCCCTATAATTGCTAAGTAATACAATTACTGAACTGAGAGAAAGGAATTCTTTTGAACACAAGTTTGCTTTTACAACATGCTTGTTCTGATTATAGTTTTTTATGGCCCAGTAACAACACGGAAAGCATTTAAACTGGCTTTACCATTTATATTAGGTATTTTTTATTATATGCAATGTGTAGCTCCTTGGGGTCCAATCTAGTTTTCTTTCTCAAAGAAAGTGAAAAATATTTCTTAAAAAAATCTTTAAAAGGTTTACTGTAGGCAAAAAACAAACAAAACCCCAAATCAACCAACCAATTTTTGCTGTAACGTAAAGCAATCACGATTCTCAAATTAAGAGTTTTCCTAAGGTATTTCCAGAGGCAGAATGTTTTTTCAAATTGCTTAAGCTGGATAACAGTTTTGCCTGAAACTCAACCCATGTCCCTAGAAATATGAGCAGGAGGCTGCCACCGACATTAAGGTACAGTTGGTTGTGTAATGATGGCAAAAGAGTAGCTCTCCATCTACTTCATCAGTAATCTTGGCAGCCACATCCCTAAATCTGTGCCAGATATCATTTGCATGGAGAATCTGCTGCTAGTTCCAGGTTAAAGAAATTGAGATGAAGCCGCATTGCAAAGAAAGAGTCAGCCAGAACTGCAGCTCTTTCTCATTTTTTGAAAAAACAGATTCTACCCGATGACACCAGACAATGGATTTGCTACCTTGGCATTGGCAGAAAAAAGAAAAGGAAGGGGGAGAGGGGGTTAAAGGAGTTCAGAGGTTTAGGATCTTAGCAATTTACTAGAATAGTTTTTTAGTGAATATGAAAAAGAGTGGAAAAGCACAAAGAAAACCAGTAACTATATCAAATGTCCTTGGTCTGTTCTCACCAATAAGGATTATAAAACAATGAGTTACAACAAGAGTACCCGGAAAAAGGAATCCTGGCAAGCTCTTCAGAGACTCACCTTTTCCACTGCCACACAAATGGCCTGAAGTACTTCATGTGAAATGAAGGAGGAAAGATCCTGCAACAGCACGAATTGTAAAGGTACTCCAGCCTCCCACATCCTCATTTCACACAATAAGGAGCATGAAAGATAAACTCCACTCTCAAATCAAACACACCTATAGTTTTAAACAGAATTTGAAGCCTAAGCAAGCATAAGATAAACACCAGGTTGTTGAGACGTGTAATAAAATTAAAATACACTGAAATAAAGAGGCAGGAAAACCACAGGAGGGGTTCACCAAGAATTAAGAATTTCAGCTGCATCCAAAACCTAATTACTGCTTTAACAGAAGCTAATGAGTTCCAAATAAAAACACAGAAGGAACACAAAGGTAGTGAAACCACTGGCACTATGATACCCTTTAGCACCCCCATCCTGGTAATTCATCAAACAAAAAGTAAATATTACTCCAGCTATTCCCTGTTAGCTCTGTTTGTTTAAAATTCATTAGGTTCAAAAAGTCAACTCAATGCACACCCTCAGAGTTTAAAAATTATAGACTTCGTGCAGAAGTGATTGATAAGACAAATACTAAAATATTCACTGAGAGTTCCCTTCAGAACTTGAAGTTTAATAAAGACATACGTAATTTTTACATTACTGATCCTTTTCTTTGCTACTAACATGCCAGGTCTCCTCTGCTCACCAAATCAGTGCAGGGCTGCTGCTCACTTCAGCCAAGTACAAATCCTCTACTTTAAGCAGATCAACCACATTTGATGACAGCGAGTTCCTACCTTTCACAAACTGAAAGATCTTGAATTACTTTTCAGCCAATTCACAAGTTCCACAGCTACAAATGCTCTCTTAAAAATCTGAAAACTAAGAGCTACTTCAGGGTTAAATTTTTTATAGAGCCTTCATGCACTGCTGAAAAACAAGGGATTTCAGCTAGAGGTTGATTTATGCTCTTGTGCACTTGTCATTTCCTTCCCGAGACATCAGCTCATTGCGTGCACATGCTTGCCTTACAAAATCAGGGCTATGTTAACTTCTAATTAGATACAGCCTAACTTGCTCCCAACACAACTAGGAAGGCATATTAAGGCATGTAAGGCAATTTTTGCTTATTTTCACCCGTTATTTACTTTACCAGTTGATACTTATCTCTTCTTCCAATCATGGACTATCAGCACCCTGAACTTGTAAAATGTCTGGACAATTAAGGTAATTTTTTCCCCCATTTCTTTCACCACTCCCTGCGCGCAGCTGGAATTCTGGGCTTCTATAACCAAAGAGACAGAAATTGTATCTGGAACACGACCTGTTTTCCCCACTGCCTCTGGAATTGTGCCAGCCTGTGCCTCTCTGTGCCCACCATGAGAACCGGGAGTGCACACCATAAGAATTGGGATCTTTGCCCACGTATTATTTTCAAGAGAACTCAGGACTGCTGCACTCAAAGTTCTCGTCTTCAGCAACTGCTTCCCTTTGTAGCTCTTCTAGTGAGCCAAGAAGAATCTGAATTCTCCCAAAGATTCACCTGTCTTGGGACATCTCTCAAACCAGCCCCGGTGATGTGTTTAAGATGCAGTCCTGGAGTGTTCTTAGGGAATGGAAAACTGAAATGCACACGGGTATTTGCAGGATTCTCCTCCCCAACCACTGCCTTGGCTTGCATTTCCTTCACTGTCCTGGAAGGGCAAGTCACTTAACAGGATTTTCTGACATATCAGCTGATTTTTTCAATCTGAAGCATAATAAATTCACATTAATTCCTTCCATTGGCTGACAGCAGCTAAGTCACTGTTTCCTCCTTCTCTTTCCCATATAGTTCCATTCACATGTAGATTGTTCTTTCTAATTAATTCAATTTATTTGGGTTTGGCTATTTTATGTGACCAGAACCTCTCACTCAGTGTTCTCCTTCCCTTTCTTCCCCCATAAAATTACCTGAGCTCTACTCAGTTACTACTGAATATAAAAAAACACACATATTTTTTCTTAATAAGAATTCCTCATAATATCCACACAGGAATACAGATTTTCTTTCCAAGTTGCTGAGCAGAGTATTTCTCCAAGTCTGCAATTTGGAAAGCCACAGGCTTTCTCAGAAAATCCCAGATATCCAGCAATAATGCACTTTTTCAGGGTTTGTTTGTCTGTTTGTTTTTTTTATTTAAAGCAACTGATATAAAATATTCTGGAACACAACTCAACCAAAAAAGCTGAACTGGTTTTTTTTTTTCCTGAAGTAACATCTCATTCTGAGGGCAAAACTGAACACAAAAGTGCAAAAAAACTAGTTTGCTTCCCCAGAGACCAACACATTTACTCTGAAACAGTAAGAGCAGTGTCCTGGAGGTAGAACAAGCTGCCCTGCATAAAAAGCCATTTCCGATTGATGCTGATCCACCAGAAGCACCAAGAGCTCAGGGAGTATTAGGTGATGATCTGTTGGAGCTGGCTGGACTCATCCAGCACAATTATATACCGAGGCACAAAAAAAAATTGTGATTACTCATGGACTGGCTTCATCTTTTTGTAGTAGTTTGTGGAAGTTGCAGCGGTGTTTGGAGGGAACTGGTGTGACTGAAACTAACAGAGTTTCTACTTAACAAAGTTACACATGGGCTCATAATAACTGCAGTTTCAATTTGTTGTTTCCTCCCTCAGCTACAGAGATGGGCCTCGACAGAAATGTAGAATTTAATTCCCACTTAAGAGCCTCTTACTACCTCACTGATTAATTATTAATTTTAAAAACAAGTACCATACCTTATTGACAGCTTTCCCAGACAATTCCCTGTCCAGTTTTTGACTATAGAATATCCCATGATCCATAAACCTCCTTTATGGTAGGAAAGTAAACATACTGAGAAGCAGAAAACAAGAATTTGAATGACTGCACTGTTCTCCTCTTGGGCTAATACATCTTTTGCAGACCACTCTTCAAGTATTAGGTTTGTATTTTTTTGCCATTCGAAGAAAAGCACAAGGCAGGAAATCTCTAAATGAGGAGCAGTGAGATCTCTACCCCTCCTGTGATACCTACAACTGGTACCCCCCTCTCTTCACTCCAGGAATGGTCCAGCACAGGATTCCAGAACCAGCACATTCCCTGTGAACCCCGTGCAGAGCTCGGTGAGCAGGGAATGAGCACCTGGGCTTCTGCAGAAAATAAAACTCGCGCTTTACAACTGCACAAGTGCATTTTTAAGTGTAAATATAGTCTGGCATCTTTAAAACAACTTAGAGTTTCCATTTTTGTGTCATCCTTCCCTGTGCGTCAGAGCCACTTCGAGTTAGTGGGTTTTTTCATCGGGTTTTTTTCAGGAATTACGGAGAACTTTATATAAATAACAACTCTGGTAGAATTACATTCAGAACACAAACATAGAAACAACCCGTGACCTTCTGCAAACTCCTGACCTCATTATTCCACAGAAAGATAGACTACAACAAATCTACTGATTTGTCTGCACATTTTTAAACAGCCAAGCTGAAAAGCCAACTTCCTTACACTTCAAAGAAAGATTTGCAAGTTAGCCTTGCTAA
>VZTI01004947.1:1358576-1402420 GCA_013397865.1 Struthidea cinerea | reverse complement strand
AATTCTAGCAGAGCTTTTACATTTGCTTCTGATTTAAAAAAAATAGTGATCGTTATCTCAACACTTAAAGGACTTGGACATGGTATGGTTGGCCAAATTCACATCATTCATTGGGAATGCAGTTGTTGATACTGCAGCTATTGATGCCATTCATGTGATAACTGACAAGAATGAGCTGGGTCTCAGGCTGCAAAACCACTTCTCAGCCTTTCACCAGTTGGGGACCTTCCAGCTGCACAATAGTTACAAGTAACAACAACAAACCACCACAACCATAAAACTTCATTTTGAGTTACATTTTAATAATGCTCATCATGAATCTTACGGATACAAGTTACTAAATTTGTTTTTCTTTTCCTCTGTTTGATCAATATAACATTTGTTCAAGACATCATAATTCAAAATGGTGTTTTGCAGTATCCTAAATCTTAATTAAAAGTGTCTTGTAGAGAGGCATGAATACAAATAACAACCTGCTAACAATCTTAAATCTTCATTTAAGAAATAAGAAACATGTAATTGTAGCTGTTAGCTTTCTTGTTTAAATAATCTTCCCAAACTGTGTGCTCACTATCTAATGAGTAACAATTTAGTAAGTTTACAATAACAGGTTATGGATAAAATTGTCTCTTTTCTTGCTCCTCACTTTTCCCCTTTTTTTCTTTTTTCAAATCAGAATTCATGCTGCAACTTGAGGAGCTCTTTCTTATCCTTCCAGCATCAACACAGACCTTCACTTGTGGAAATTACATTTGGGATTCCTTTGTTTTACGCTTTCATTATGATTTATTTCTGAAGAAAACCAATAAGTGAAGCAAGTACAAAGGAGTGTTGACTTCCCTATATCTATATCACCCTAACACAACATCTCAGATCAGTATGGAATTAATTGAAATCTGTTATTGACTCTGAAACCTAAAGATGGCAATTTACATGTCAGCATTAGCAAAGTTGATGTTAATGTTAACATACAACAACTCTGACAAATGAATTGATGACATGTACAAATTCCTGACATCTGTAACTTCGGACAGCAAATGGAGTTGACAAATGGATCTGATGGCAAATATTATGTGACTCCATAATTAGGGATGTTACTGAAGTTTGCACTGAAACTACACTGGAACAACAGAGTGAATTTTCCACTGACTTGCAGATTAGGCAGCTATTTTCAGTTACGTGAAGCACACACAGGTTCAATTATTAAAAACCCCTACAATCTAATTTAGTGTTGTCCACCTATTTCACAGAATCAATTAGGTTGGAAAACACCTCTGAGATCATTTCATAGCGGTGTAAAGCAGGATCAGGCACTAATTCTCCATTTTTGAGAAATAAACAAAGAACAGTTGAATATTTACTTCACGTATACTAAATACTGACCAGAATTAGTTTCATTAATATTATATAGAAATTTATTATGAGAACGTATTAAAGCAATTCACTGCTTTATTAATTAAAACTAATCATTAGTTTTAATGATTCCAACGAAATACATGAGAACAAGCATTTAAGTGAATGAATTTCTCACTAAGAACAAATATAAACTGAACTTGCTCTCTATACCAGAGGAGATCCACTTCCCTCATTATTTCAGTATCTTATATTATCACTGCACACAAAAGTCCCCATCAGACAAGGGACTCTGCCCCACTGTGTAAAAACACAGCACAAAAGATAACAGGCAAAGTGCATTCTCAGAAATTAAATGGAGGCCTTTTTAGACCCATTTTTAAAGATGTAGATTGGGTAACACCTGAGTAAATACTTTGATTGAGTCCAGGCATTAAGCTTTTCCTAAAATGTTCTGGTCCAGCTGCTTTCCCCAGGACACAAGAATGATCAGGCACAGCCCCAGTGCACATTCAGCTTTGCACACACTGACCCCCAGCACAGGGCTCTCATTTGGGGTGGGAAAACACTCCAGAACTCTTATACAGCACTTTGCTTCCTCAGGCAGGTAGGGAAGCTGGAAAGTAGCCACGATGCCACAGTAGGAGCAGTGCTGAAGGGCAAGGAAAAGGGAAGCAGGGACTAATTTGGAGGGTTTATGTGCCTTTAGCTCCTCTGTAATTCCAAAGCTGGTCTTAAGTACAAATTTAAATAATACTGTGAACTGGGCAATAGTCCTTCTGAGTCTACAAAAACCCCAAACGTCCTATGAACAGTCGCTTTTCTGTCCCAGGTTTGGATTTCGCCATTCAATTTGCCATTCCTAAACTGTAATCACAGTTATCAGCTAAAAAAGCAGCTGCAGTGAGTACTGTTTACATACAGAAGGAATGCTCAGCCCCACAATTCTGCTCCCCCTCTGTCTGTACCACCTGTAATAGCTGAGCTGGGTCACCACATTTAGCAAACAAAGAACACAACCGTGAAGCTGCTTCTCCATTTGGCTTTTTGCAAACACCCTGGCAAAAAAACTGCAAGCCAACATTCTGCTATAGGATAATCAATACTCTTTAATATGGTTTTCCAAAACAAAAACATTCCAGTATATGCATTGCTGATAGATGCTTTTAGGCATTTTGGGAGTGGGGAGGGAAAATTAGGATTCCGAGCTATCCATCAAATTTATTTCATTTCTTGGACAATTCAACATAATCCACTGAACAAACTGTAATAGATCCACAACAATTGTTGAATGTCTTGAACCTTCTAAATTCTGTATTGAAAAAATTGGCCATAGGGAAAAGAAACGGCTTAAGAATAAAAATAATCCATTTGATTCCTGTTGAAGTCAAAATTGTCATCATGAACTATACCTACCTCAAAAACTATATTTCAAACTACTCTGCTTTCTCAGGGCATATTCTTGTTTCATTTGAAGAAATATAATTATATTTTTATGTATGACCTTTGCAGCCCCTTTGTCTCAGCTCAATAACAACTTCCTGGTAATTTCTTTCCACACAACATTCAATCTTACTTCAGAAAAACTATAATGGAAAACTCCAACAATTCACATAAACAATGGCAATTCTGCCAAATGTTAAATGTAGGCTTTTCCACCTCTCAAATTAATATTAGGTTTGACTTCTAGGCAGTTGAATGTGCAGAAAGCATAGGCAGACTAAGATACTGCAAACACTTCATTTTAGGGGCATTAACAATATAACCACTGAGTTTAACTCAAGAGTTACTCAGTTAAGTTACAGATAGCTGATATTTAATTATTACTAAAGATTTTGTGCTTGTGTATATTAATTTAGCAGAGATTGATACTTGTAGGGGCTTTCACAATGCTAAAACCACCTCTTTAAATGAAAAATAAATCTGAATTTCTAAAAAAGTCATGAGGAAAAACTAGCTTAAGCTGTTGTAAATTTTAATGTTGTAATCATTCCTTGTGATCAAAAAGTGATTTTTCTTTTCTGAAATAATTCCATATACTTACAGTTCTCACATGTGACCAGAATGGCAGTATGAAAAAGCTGCTGTTAATCTTACTCATTGATAATTCCTGTTTTACTGTGAGTCTCGTGAACTGGCTTACAGAACATGCAATTACTGAAAGAACCCGTGGTACCTAAAACAAGGGTGAGGTTCCACAAACCTTCTCCTCAGCAGCAATGCTGACTTTGGGGTTTTCCTTCCCTCCTGCTCTGCTCCCCCTTCCTTGTCCCCATTCTGCCCTTCACAACTGTTTCGAGGGCTGCATTGTGAATGTGACTGGGGAACTAATCCAGGTTGGGAACAGAAAAAAAAAAAGTAGAAATGAGGGAATAATTAAATCAAATCAGCTTCCTGATTCAGTTCGGAGCATACTCCCAGAAATAGCTGTAGGAACACATTCACAGGGCCAAGGGGAGTCCGGGGAGGCAGAAGCAGAGTGGATGAATAGCATCAGCAAATGTTGCTGCTCAATCTCACTTATGGAACAATTACTGAAGAATAAAACTGATAAACATTCCAGAAATTCTAAATTTCAAGCTTCCAGTATTTCAATCAGATATTGCTTATTTGATGTATTTTTTAAATTACCAAATTGAAAAAGAAACACCTGCAGCAGTATTTTTGCCATTTGTTCTTTCTACTAAAAAGATATTTTCTTTATTCTCAAATGAAATACCTGTACATGCGCATTCCATGAACAACAAAGGGGTACTAGAAGGGGAGATTTCTTAATATTCAATTCTCATTTTCCTTCCTTCCATTACCACACACAGCTGAAGACTGCTTCCCACCACTCCCAGCTTCTTAAAACCATGCTGGAGTGATTACAATGTATGGAAAGCTTTCACTAAATTTGTGTCTGTAGCCAAAATCACTGCTATCACGCCACTGTTTATCTATTTTACTTTCTAAAGTGGCTTGTCATTGTCAGCAAATGCCAATATTTAAGTAAGAAAAGGTAATTAGAGAATATGATTAGAATTTGCTATGAAAGCAGGAATAGAAAACATAATGTTTTAGTATCTAGAAGGTCAAAACTGTGCCAAACTCCACAAAGTTATTCACATATTTTATCATGGGCTTATTGCATATTTCTATGCATTAATCACGAAAACCTCAAGCAGCTGTAAGTGTGACTTCTGTAATTATCACATTTCAGGATTGCAAAAAGCATCCTTTAAAAATAAATGTACTTAGTGGAACAATTATAAACAAATGTTCAAAACAAAAGGCAAAGTTGTAGTAAAACAGAGCAACCTGTTCCTCACTCTTTGAATTTGGAAACATGGTGCTGCCAAAACTGACATACAATGTGCCACACAAAAGCCTTAGATTGTGGTTAATTAGTACCATTAAAATTAACACTAACACAAATGAGCTTCATAGAAGAGCGATATATCAGGGGTCACTGCCGAAATATCAGACTCAAGCCATGAAACCAGAAAATATCCAAGGATGTTTCTTCCCCCAGACCTGACTTTAGTGCTCACAGTGAGTGATTATCGATCTGCCAAGCACAAGGCTCAGAGCCTATATTTCCATAGAAATACTGGTTCATAGTTAATAAAATTATATTGCATTCCTACAGAAGTTTTCTGTGATTCATTGTCATCTTTCACCTCAATTAAGAATTTAAGATGTGAAGTATGTGGGCCATATACTTCGGTTATTGGGCACAGCTGGCTCCGTTAAGCTTCAGAAAGATGCAGGCACCCATTGCACAAAATACAGGCAGTAATTTCAAGGATTCCTAGAAATTCTGAACTTGCTCAGTAGGTACCACCCAAACATAGGCAGAAGTCCATAAAAGAGAGGCCTAAAATATTTTTACTTTCTACACAGACTTTGGTTTCAACAGAAGTTGCACAAAATGTCCAGTGGCGTCCACAAGTAAAATCAGCTTTTGCAGTGAGCACAGAGAACAGGCCTGGGACTGTCCAGTGAGGAGTAGCCCAGCTCTGCCAAGCAGGAGCTGTGTCCAGAAACATGGGCAAATGCATCAGAAAAATACACATACACAGAGAATAGACAGATGATAGATAGGTAGATAGATAGATAGATCGATCGTCTATCTCACCAGAAAAGAAAAATCCAGGCAGAGGAGGAATCCTGATCATGCACAACATGATATTTACACCAGCAGGACTTCCACCCTTTGCAGTTACTGTAGTAAATTAAATTTAAGCTTACCTGCCAGTTTGTTTTCTGGGTATTAGTACCTGCTCAAGAGCTGGATTAGGATCCTTCAAGGCCTTAGAGCAGTCAGGATATGTAAACAAGGGTAAAGGAACCCAGAGAGAATGTTCATCTAAATTTAATATCTCTATGAATATATAATTTAGTACATCATATAGTAAAACTGAAGAACTAAATCTTGCAGTTAACGTAGTTTCCAAAAGAATTTAGAGCCCGCATACATAATTTTGTGAAAATGACATCTGGTTCTATAGCAGAAGACACTAATTTGAGAGAAATCAATGAGTTTACACTGAAAGACTGGAAACAGGCATAAAACTAAACATGATTTTTTGTGTTGTCCCTCCTATTCATTTCTATTAAGTTTGTACTTACTCTTTTTTTCATTTATTTATGCATGTAACAACTTCATAGCAAAATTCTGCCTTTGGGATCTATTACAAAATGTAGCTCCATTTCCACATCAAATTTGCTATTGGACAAAGAGCATAATACAGAAGATTTAATGGGGCTCCCTGGTAGAAGTGATGGGCATTAGAAAGATCAGCAAACACAAAGTTTAACCAGCTCACTAAACACAGCTCCAATGATAAGACATGGATCAACCTGGATAAGACCCAACTGCTCCGTATTTCATACACCTCTGCAAAAGATGCTCAGAAAGGGTAAAATCACTACTTTGGAAAGGTAATCTTAAAGCACATTAAATTATAGTGTTCCTACTTCTTTTCATAATAATCAAAGAGGATTAGGAATAACTCCAGAGGAAGATAAATGACGAGTGTGAACTCCAGAAGAACACTGTGTTAGCGTTAATTTAGCTAACAAAGGGAACCACTTGTGGCAATATTGTGGCACAGGCTACCTGGATTCCATCAACTGACTTGAAGACTGTGTGTGTGAAAACACAAAGAACTACACAGATTTTCTTTGGAAAATTAAATGGCCTCCGTGTTAGAAGTAGAATAGTCTAGAAATAGGAAAGAGAAAGTTACCTATCGTGAAAAAGAATATATAAAATCAGGGCCCTAGCCACTATTCCAGGACTGGAGCACCAGGCTCACTGGAATAAACGTGGAATTCAAACCACACCAGCGATTTCCACCTCAACTTCTTTATGGAGTAAAAGCAGCAATTACTTTAAAAAAGAGCCCCTTCTCCTGCAGTATCTAGTTCCTTGAAACAGCAGAAAGAATAGAAATTTAAACCTAAATAGTTGCAAGATTTATAAAACTGAACTGGTAGTTTTTTCGTCAGAACAAACAACAGCTGAAACAATCTCTGATGTAACATGCAAATTTTGGAGAAATGTTTCAAAACATTGGCAAGATTTTTCCAAGCATCAAAAACAACTGTGATGCTTCCTGTAAAATTCTGCAACCGAACTGGAGCAAGGATGGAAACACAGGAGAGCAGCAGCCCTGTCAAGAGCTGCATATGAAATACAGCAAAATTCGCTGGGTAAAAAACTGGAGAGTAAATCAATGTGTCAATATTTAATACTGAAACACGCAAGAAGCTACTTGTTTTCCCGTATCCATGCAGCCCAAAAGGCTGGAATTATTCTGTGCTGCAAACACTCAGCAGAAGGTATCACTGGCTGTTAGTGAGGGTTAAACAGAATATGACCTGAACTTTCCAGGAGTGCACTCTGACACATACACACATTCATCCAAAACACAAGGGATCAGTAATTAATTCAGATTATATAAATAACAGTGGAAAACTGACCGTTTCATACACTGCAGATCAGCAACAATGTGTAAATATTTTCGAATGGCTTAAGGGCAACCAGAGGGCAAACACATCACCTTAGAGTTTAACTAAGAAGCATCATATTACAGGCTCAAGAGATTATTACAAGTGGTAGGGGGTTGGGGAGGCTTTTTTGTTTAGTTTTAAAGATGTGAAAGAGAAGATCTGATACCATAAAATTGGAGAAAATCCTACACAAAAAGAAACCAACTGAGGTCTTCCACTGCATATATAAAGTGCCATTTTTTCAAGATCCTCTACAAAACTGAAATTCACCGGGGAGAGAAACAAGCATTGCTTAGACCTCATTAGAAAAGTATTTCAAGAAAGAACATTGCTTTGGCTTTTTTTAAAAAATAACATAGCAAAAATTTAAGTTACAGACTTTAACAGCTTTTTTCTTACCTTACAGGAATAAAAAAACCAATTGAGATATTACTCAAATAACAGTAAAAAATATTTAAGTGCTGCTATAACTAAAAGTGAATCATCAACTACATAGATATTTGCCTGAGAAAATAATGGGTCCATGATTTGCTATGGGCATTCTCTTCTATGGAATATAAAAATACCATTTGTAGTAATTTTTCCTATTAAAACACTAAATTGCATTTTGCAGCTTTACGGCCATCACTTTTTAGTGACAAAGCAATACAATACAATTAATTTTCTTACAGCTGTATGTTGAGTTTCAAGCCCCAAAATTAACAATACAGAAAGGTTGAAGATTGTCACCTTGTATCTTGTTGGTTCTGTAGCTGATTTAAAGGTTAACACAAGATCAAATACGATCGGTGTGCTGGCCTCAGGTTTTTTCAGACTTAAAAATACATCTCTCTTCCACATTTTTAAGTAATTAAAATCGGCACTGCAATCTGATGAACCTCTCTGGATCCCTCCTTAAGCAGACAATGCAAAGTGCTGGACTGACCTACAGAATCCCTTCACAAGCAACAAGTCACCAATTTCCTTTACCTTTGCTATATTTCAGATTGAACAAGGAAAGTTTCCTTCCAGTAAACACTCAGTGAAATGTTTTGCTGAAAGGCAATATATTCTGAACTTGAGTTTATCCTGTGACCTTTCATAGCTTTCCTGCATCTGCTCATTTCTTTACCTCCATTTCCTTTGTGCTACAATCAACGAGATCTGATCCCCACCATGCATTCTGCCTTTTCCCCTTGCCCGCTTCACAGTGAAATGCATATTCATTCCTAGATTATTGGCATCTACAAGACCCTGATTTCCTCTGTTATCAGCACACTCTGAGGCAGAACACTTGCTAAGCAGCAGTGACTCGCCACACATAAATAAAAATTAATCTTGATGTAGTCTCTTAAGTTTGAAGAAAATACTTTAAAACATGCAAAATATTTATATGTAAGGTATATAAACCAGGAATTTCTTATAAAATAGTACCAGAGCCTTCCAGTGAAGACTGAGAGGACATTTTGAGTGTCAGCAACTCATAAGGAGCAATGATTCAATTATATATTTAACATTTTTTCATCACATTTTTATTGAGTTAGGACTATGAGTGAGGAAGAAATGAGTGCTAAGTTCAGTTAAAATACTCATTATTGATCATAAAGTAAGCTCTTATGTCTTGGAAACATGAATTTTCCCTCCCATCCCACACCTCTAGCCCCAAGATCCATTTTTTAATCACGTTGCCAACTAATATTTATGTAAACCTCTGAGGTCCCTGGATCGGGGCTATCGTAGCCTCTTCACTGTGATTGTAGAAGTTGATGCAATTTATTCACTTATATCTATCCATAAATGTAAAGAACCCTACGGCAGGAAGCCTATTTAATTATTATCTTCAAATACAAAGTCCAGTGCCAGCAGGTAGCACTCAGCAGCTTCATACTCCCACAAATCCTTGACTACCTCACTCTACAACAAACATTTTTAACCATTTCTTTACTGCAACTGTACCAAACTCACATATTGTCCCTCCTTCTTGCATCCTGAAACCACTCAAAGACATAAATTCTCATTCGATTTACACCAACATAAAAAAAAATTATTTATTCCAATAAAGAAACAAGTTTTTCATTTGTTCAGCCCCACCTTCAAATAATCCCGGATCCATGCAGTGTCAGGGGGCCCTTCAACCAAGTGTCACAGGCACCTTCCTGACAGGATTTTTGTTACACAGAGTCATTTGACTCTGTGTTTAGAGGCCAGCAGAGCTCAGCTCCTCCAGCAGCTGACTTCATAAAATCAGGATATTCCCTCACATCTGGAGTTTCATGTGTTTACTGAGGCTCTGAGCTTCTCCTCGGCACAAACAACTTTAACAACCTCTACTGCACTAAAAGAAGGGAATGAAAAGTAGGAGAAACAGGCAAAGGACTTTCAGACTTCCTGTGTTTCTACTGACCAAAAATATATTTCTTGGATAATTCTCTCCCTGATTGTACACTCAAACCCATGGGAATGGAAAAAGACTTTGCCTGCTTGGGGAATTTCTCCTCTCTACCTTTCCTCAGGATTGCTCTGATTGCAGGAACAAAGCACTCAGCTCAGGTGAACAGATTCACTGCCTGTAAACAAAGCCTCTTCAAGATCTCCATTTTTTAAGACATTTTGCTGCCAAAGTCTCATGATTCTTTGTCAGGGATGAATTACTTTTCTTGTCAGATTGCACTCTTCACAGGAAATCTTTCTCTCCACAAATATATTTGTGTCCTTTGCTGAGATGTAACAGTTTCATCTAATTTTGTTACTTGAGTAGAACAAGGGCTTTCATTTTGAACCCTGTGATATTTTAAATATTAATAAAATCAACATTTTGCCAAAAACTACTCATTCAAAACTCAACTTTGTATTGTGCACTCAAATAAATAAAAGGCTTTTCAAAGAAAGAGGGCAAAAATCTCCCCTATAATTACATAGTTTGTACCCTGCCTGGGCTTTCCGGTTCATCCTATCTCATTTTGGCTTTTATTGGTCTTTTCCTGTACTGTTTGCACAGTTAGTAACAATATTTATGGTTTTTTTAAAGCAGAAGTGAAGTCTGATGGAACACCCAAAGCAGAGCAACATGCAGCATTTGGATTCTTTAGTTAGGGACAAATCAGAACACTGTGTAGATAATTCAGACATTTTCGTCCTCCAAGAACACCACCATAAGTGATTTATCCAAGGAATACCTCTGAGCATCACACTGTTCCTCACCCAGACCCTCCAGCATTCAGCACAAAACTTCAGAAGTATATGGAAATATATGGTCCTAGAGCCAGCGACACCAAAGCACTGTTAGGACTGACATTTTCCCTTGCTCCAGAGGTATTTCCTGATGTGTCGCACTTCTCCACAAAATGTGTTCCCTGGATCTTTTTTTCCAAGCAACTGTATTTTTAAGAGATCAAGAGTTGCTCAGAAACAGCCTTGCTTTCACCGTTAACATTTCAGAAGACCAACAGAAATAGGATAATCTCCTCCCCAAAAACGTTTCTCTCTGTGTTATGTCAAAACTGTGGAAATTTAGCACAGGATGACATTTGCACACAATAATTTTAGGTTTATCTCACTTACCAAACTAAAACCATATGGATTTCCATACCTTCTTATCCCTCACTGAAAGTTAAGGAGGAAATTTAAAAAAAAGAAGCCCACCAAACTAATGTGTGACAAAAATCACACCTATGGCAAAACTGAAAAAGTCACGTTCCCAAGTGACAAAACTTTTGAAGTTGGAGGGGGTTTTTTTTAATATCCAGGTTGAAGGTGAAAAATTTAGTCTATCTGCTGTTTAACATATTTGATGTTTAACATTTTGGATCCTCTTGAAAAGGATCCACAGATGGCCAACCTGATAACTCAGAAAATGTTGAATGTACACGTAGATTAAAAGCTTCCGCGAACTTACAGCACCATCGAATGAAAACAACTATTTTTCTTGAAATGTAGCTGAGTCTTGATTTGACACTACTCCTTTTCATGACCTTATTTTTAGATGTATTCAATCAAAACCACCCTAGGACATGAACTTTCCTTTCCCTTGTCCAGGGGGTTGCTATTACTGCACAGTAAGAATGTGGCGAATTGTTACTTTTCAGTTTTATTCCTATAATTTAAAAAATAATAAAATCAAATTCCCTTTATACTTACCAAGTCTTGGTCTATTTACAACAAAGCAGTTTGTTCATCATGATTTGACACTCAAAGAGCCTTAAATAAAGCAGCACAAAAAAAAAAAGGAGGCATAACGTGAAATTATACAAATAAAGGGAAAACATCCACTTGACAACCTGGTTACAGACTAGTAGAGGTACAGAGAAATCTTTCATTAGTGCTTTGCCAGTCACAGAGCTGGCTGAAAGGCGTCACACTGGCTTGGTTGAAGGTCAAGGCTCCTTCCTGGAGGGCACAGGGTGTTTTTTAGCTTTCCTGCTAACTGACTTGCCAGCACAGTCCAGTAAACTCCATTTTCTCTCATTCTCCAGTATACTAAAAGCTTTTCTAAGGAACTGTCCTAATTTCATACAGTGTTCCGATGTGAAAAAAAATCAATTAAAATTCTGTTTCACAATACAGTCAATCATCAATTGCTGTCACAATATTTGACTTTCATGAAAAACAGAAGAGACGCATCAAACCAACATGATCTGAGATTTTAACTTATTAATTATTTTTAACTGAGGGTCTGAAAGAAAAAGTGTTCTCTAATTTTTGCTTATTGGACTGGGAACTGCATCAAAACAAGGTAACCCCAAGAGCAGCATCTGATTTCTTGGGATTAGGACAAGGATAAGCCCTGAGAATGGAGTCTCAGAAACTAAACAAGAAGGTGTTTATGGAAAAGTCACCCAACCAGGCATTCCCAACATCAAGGAATAATTTTCCCAAGACTGAAGAAAACACACAACTCTCTTTTTCCATGATTTTAGGAAAAACAAGCAAACTCACCCCACCACCTGTCTCCTGATTCCAACCAAAGCTTTGTAGGAAACCAAACAAAAAAAAAGTAGGATCAATTTGCCACTCTATTTAAGAATATACAGGTGCTGCTTCTCAATATTTTAGGACAGATCAAAGAAATTAAAATCTAGAGACTCCTGGTAACAATCACACAGGAAAATAACGTAAAACCAAGGCTTGTAGTAGGGAATACTTCACAAAAAGTGGAAGTCTAGAGAGTAAGGAGTTTAAAAAGATAATCTAGAAAGAAAATGCCTGATTTTCTCTCAAATACAATTAGTGATTGCTAAAGGTGCCAAAATTATTCTAGGTACAGAAGGCTATGCCAATGTAAATTGCCATACACTGCCCTGAGCTAACTTATTTCACTAAAAAAATTGGCCTAAACTCTACTCCATCAGCAACAAAATGATTCCTTTATTTGCAGCATTGGAATGAAAAAATATACATAAATGACGAATACTACCTGGTCTCACTCCACCTGACTCTTTCACCACAGACCAAGAGCAGAAGAGAAAAGTTCAAGTGCAAGGGAGTTGACACAAATTGATTTAAAAAGGCTCTCACAGCCAACGGGTCCATTGCATACACAGAATAAAACTGACTGAAAACAAGTGAAGAATGGGGAAGGTTGTCTACTGGTTACTGCACACCGACAGTTTGCAGAAATCATTTGTGCAGTAAGAAGTGAGTGGATAGGCCAAAACTAATGTCAAATTGGCTGTTTAAATAAAAAAATAAAAACAGTCAAGCAGCAATGTCCAAAAAAAGAAAAGCTGCGGTGATTGTTGAAGTCATTTAAGACTCTAAGGCTATCTGGAAATAAAATAATGTTCTGTGACATTTGATATTGCATTAAATTCTATTTGAGTCATACTCACACGTTACTCCAGTATTTTTAATGGGACAATGCATAGTTGTTCCTATATATGCAAGCAAGAATATAGGAACATCCAAAATGAAATCATTTTGAGTTGAAATACCTGCTAGCAGAAAAAATCTATTAGCATTTATAATGTCTCTTACATTACATATAAACACACAGTTACAACTAACATAACCAAATAAAACTGGAAATGAGCTGATGGAACTCTTAGGATTCATCTTCTACTAAAGTAAATTTAAAATATGCAAATTAAAAAGGTACAAGTAACTGTTGTGGTTATGGCACAAAAACCAATCACATTTTCCTCAATATGAGATACCTTTCATAATTTCTGGGCCAGTTTTTTACTGTATTAAAGAAAAGGATCTGAAAAAGTGGTTCACCCTCCCCAGGTGTCCTTTTCTCCTCCTTTTCTTTGTACTCTGATGGGAGCTTTCTACACTGCAGTGGAAGTGGAGGAATTGTAATGACTAAGGAGCATTTGCACAGTCCCAGGGCAGGGCTTCTCCCTCTCCTCCAGCCCAGTCTGATGCTATCCAAGGATATCTTCAAGTTTGTTTTGGAGCAGATCGACCTCCATTAAAAAGAAAATAAAATCAAATATATACACCTTTTAAAAAGCTAATTTATCAAGATGAAATGATCTCATGGATATTAAGGATGCAGCTGCTGCAGGTACAACTGTCTGTTCTTCACAAAGCAGGTAAATCTTAGAAAGGTTTTACTGAAGGTTATAAAGTTCTGGTTGTGTTGGTGCTGCTCAGAATAAGAGAAGCCCTGGAATGAAAACGATACGGGAAAATATTCTTGGAGGTGTAAATAGGGAGGTGAAATATGGGCATGTTCCAAGTGAAATCAAGCCTCAGTAGCATGAGCCCATTCACTTCCTTCAGAAATCAGGAATTCAGAGTATCCAAGAGCTGCCTGCCCAATCTACCCACAGCACCTGATTCAGCTGGGACATTGGAAACACCCAAACGGTACAAGACTAATTTCCCTGCTCTGAAACCAAGAGTATGAGCACTGCAGAGGAGCTTTACCAATTCAGAATGGTTTTCGTATTTAAATAATTGGCTGGATTTGACAAGCTACCCCTGCTGTCTTCAACTCCTATCACATTATAATTCATATAATATGGATATATACATCCTTTTAGTGAGGCTAGCAGGATCCAGAAATGAAAAACCAGCACATTGAAAGGAAATTTAAATGAAACATTAAGCTCAGGTACCAGTGAGAATGACAATTGCACATTTACATAACAAACATGATGCTAGAACTAGAAAATTCCCTTCTATGTTCTGTACTGTTCATAATTTCTGTAAATAACACTTTAATAACTACATTTTTTAACATGTCCTTCAAAAAAACTTTGCTGTATACATACATAATGTCATTTAAGCTTGCATCCGTATCATTATTTAATTAGACAGTAAGCCCTCCTCTCTCACACTAACAGTAAATAACATTTATGTAAGATTATTTTGCAGTTTCCACACCGTGTTAATTGTTTTCAGCATTTCAAATTTAGCTTTTTACTGTGAAATAACCTTGAAGAGCTGGCTGCAGCTATTTTTTTAAGCTTCACAACAGTCACAATTTTCCTAAGCTATTTGGCTCGAAAAAATTTTCAAGACCGATGTAACTCAAGGTTACTCTCCCAATACAGAGACATCAGAAATTCGGACATGATATTGATCTATCACCTTATGACAGCCACAGAAAATTATTATTTTTATTATTTTTTTTCGTTTTAAGAAGTCCAGCCACGTGCTGGATACCAGAATCAGTGTCTTGCTCCTCAATTGCACCTCAAAAATTTGACCTGGACATCATGGAAGCCATGGGGGAAAAATACCTGAAAAGGGCACTAAATTGCACATTTATGAACTGCAGAGTCCTTCATTCACATTATTCTCCTACATAATGTTTCTATAACAAACAATTTTAGGTACAAAGGATGCTTTTCCTTGCATAAGGAGGGGAGCTCAGGCTCTGTAGAACACTCTAAGGGCTCTGCAGTAGCTTATTCCAAACCCAGTGAGTGGATGCTCCAGAAGAGGAACGAGTGTTATTTATTTCTGTTTATTTCTCAGCTGCTGTACACAACCCCCTGCTCTGAGCCACTACCAGAACTCTCCATCAACCTCTGCCTGAATCATTTCCCTCTCTTATTCTGTTTTGCAAATAAAGGCAAACAATAACTGCCTGTTCTGTCTGCAATATCTCAGAATTCCTCTTTCTTGACAGAAAATTAAATTTCCCTTCTACACCTGTTAGTCAAGACTTTATTATCTAAATACAAGCCCACATAAAAATACAGATAAGAAAACTGCTTTCTTATTTTCAAAACCAGAAAATAAAAGCAGCATTAATTTGAATGTGCACAGAATAGCATCTGAAATTTATTTTAAACGTCCAAGAATTAAAGTTTTGCTTTTAAATCATTACCTTACAGAAAACACTAAATCCTGACACTCAGAGGGGATTTCTGTGATTCTTAAAATTATTTTTCTAAGATCATGAGGTTTTATGTCTATTTCCTGAATAATTTCAGACTTCAAACTCAGTCTTGGTAAAGAACATAAACCAAATTACTTCCAACAGAAGTAATAAATATCAGAAAATAAATCTATTTGCAGTCCATGCACAAAGCAGTTCTGCAGCAAGTTAGTAACCACTTCTCTTAAATGTATACTAGCATCTCCATGATGCTGCATTGATACACACATGACCTGAGGCGAATTTGGGTTTTTCATGCTTCATTATCTACACAACCACATGTTAAACACCAGCTAATCAACTCCATTACATTTCTCTACATGAGTATTTTTGGAAAGGCAAAGTTTGAAAACTTACATTTAAAACCCAGAATATCATTCAGTAATTAGATCAGAATTGCTACTTTGCTCTTCTTTTCAAACAGACAGTTGAGGGGGGGTGGAGGGTGGTATTGAGAGAGATTTCTCGATCCCTTAGGGGTTAACATTTGTATAGCTGTCTCTCTTTGTTGGCACAACCCAATTTGAAAAGAAAGAACCATCTGCCCAGCTGTCTGGAATCCAGCCCTGTCTGATAATTCCCATGTTGAAAAATAAACATTTCACAAACCCCTTGAACGAAGGAAACCGATTCCCTTTTCTTACAGCTAACAACCAGGCTATCGAGCAACACCTCAGGAAGCCATAAAAACCACTGAAACTTTAATTTTGGTTTGGAGCTCTGATGTTTCTCTTAACTTTTCTATGACATACTATTTTTCAGGAGTTGGAAATTTTGCAATTTGGCTCATGAAACAGAGCAATTACCTTAAAAAACTCAATTAACCCAATTCTAGTTTGTGTGACTATGACCAGCACGCCTATGAATGCTCTCAAGGAACAAGTGATCCGAGTATGATATTGTAATAACAATTCTGGTGTGTAAAAATTAATTCAATAAAAAGCCTATAAAGTGGTAGTAATAGCATGTTATGGAGTGATTATCAGAAAACTCTATTCTTGAGTAAATAACTTCAAACTGGCCTCATTAGGTTTTTCCCAAACATTACAATTACTGTTCAGACTAATTCAAGAGTGGATAGAGGATACTAAACTACCACATGTTCCTAAACATCTGTAAAGAAATGGCTTTATTTTTTTAATTTTCATATTTCAGCTCAGAATTTGGGCCTTTTGAAAGAAGGGATGGGGAAAATTGTTTTCTTAGGCAGCAGAGAATATTGGGACAGGGTGGATCCATTCAACTCCCTCATCTTCTGAAGATCTCAAGCACCAGTGGTGCATATCTCAGCTATCCTCAGCTTTTACACTTGACTAAGTTTAAGACTGAACTAAAGCGCAATTTTTAGCCTTTCTTTTTGAAACTCAATAGTGAGCATTGTTTTCCAGACTCACGAAACACAAAATTCCACAGCTTTTCTCTCAAACTACCCCTCACACAAGGCTGTACTTGAGGTAGTGTTTTCTGTTGTCTCAATTACCATTAAACAGGGCATTAATAACTCCTCTGCTCACTCTGAATGACCCAACGACACCTCATGACTGTAAAGGTTAAGAAATTAGGGAATGGGCTTGCAACTGTGTAGTATTAAAACAATCTCTATAATTGCTTTAGAATATCTCATGTATTCTCAGGTAAATTAAGTTTAGAAGAAAATAATATTTAAAGTTAATCTGTTTAAGTATCCTAAATTAAACATCCTTAAATGGACTATTCCCTTTGTACACCAGTTCAGAAAACTGTAAATAATCCAGTCAAAAAGCTATTGCATATGTAAAAATGGCAGTGAAACTACTTCCCTCTTTTATTTCTTTGCTGTCACAACAATGGGTGTTTCAAGCAGGACTAATCTGAACAAATAAAGAAAGACAGAAAGAAAATAAAAAGACTGCAGAGCATTATTTGATTTTTACAAGGCCTCAATACAAAGTAGTAATTCTCCATCTGAATCCTGTGACAAAGTGTTGGGAGGCATGAGTTTAAGGAATTTGCTGATTGCATAGCTGAAATTGTAGAATTTCTTTTTCCAAAAATGGCAAACAGCTTGTACATACAAAAACATCATCCTTACAACTACTAATTGCAGAAAAATAAACAGTCATTAGTTATGAAAATGGTTTTTAGCTCATAATTTTCCATCTTGAATATTCTGTCTAGATCCAACAGTGTGTCCCACTCAGTCTGTGATGATACTTCCTGTAAGCACAAATTTAATATACAGTATAAAAATACCCCAGAATTATGAACCTAATCTCTTCCCTTATCTTTCCGTCCCCTTTTAATTACAAGCTATTATGCTATTCTAGACTATTTCTTCTCATCTTCACTTCTGCATCCTTCCCTATTGCAACACACTTATCTGCTCCTCTCCATCTTCAAATAGTGAGTGAAAATTTCAGCACTGAAATATTTAATTTTCCTGCTCCAACACTGTGCTCTGTCCTCTGATTTCTCAATCCTGCAGCAGCAATATGCTCAGATTTGTATGCATGAAAAATTCACAAAATAACCTTACCACACCACATGAAAAGGGAGACCACGCTCCTCGCTTTGACATGATAATTAAATAAGAGAAATGTTGCTGCACTGATCCCAAGTGAAACACTATTATATGTCATCATATATCCAAGATTAATTCTTCACTTGGGCAGATACCAGGTTAAATTCGGACAAAATACAGCAAATTAGCTTCTGCACTTCATTAATACTGTCAGATTCACTCTAACAAAGAAAACCCCAAACCCCCACCACATCAAAGAAACCCACTAGATGAGAAAACAAAAGAGAAAGTGTATTGGATTTAAAATAAGTACTTTTTAGACAAAATTTTTTTAAAAACCCATCAAAACTGTGTGATGTTGAATTGCTCTATCTTAATTCCTCACAAAATAGTGCTTTGCTATCTGTCACAGCTCCCAGTTCAAACCCACACCACTTTATAACCTCTTCACTGGTACAACACTCTGAATTAAACTTAGAGAAAAAAAATATTTTGTTGTTTTGTAATAAATTTTGCCATGGTCTCACACCCATACAATACTGAAAAAAGATGTGTTAAAAAAAGCAGAGCATGATATGAATCTGAGATGCTGAATTCTGTGGAACACTGCAGCAGACACAAGATATTTGGTAAGTTAGGCAGACAAAACCCATATCCAGAACTTTCACAGGTGTGAGAGGCAGTTTCAGGACTGTAAAGTAAAAATTCAGAATGCCAATACATGAATCATCTTTGCACCATGAATACCAGACAGCTATTAATAATCCTCTCCTCACTTGGGAAGTTAAAGAATTCAGTAACATTTCAAAAATATCCCAGTCTTCCTGCCCTCAACTGC
This sequence comes from Struthidea cinerea, assembly GCA_013397865.1. Classification (NCBI taxonomy): domain Eukaryota; kingdom Metazoa; phylum Chordata; class Aves; order Passeriformes; family Corcoracidae; genus Struthidea; species Struthidea cinerea. The sequence goes on along the minus strand of VZTI01004947.1, from coordinate 1,383,415 downwards.
TTTCCTGAAAACACCAAGAAAGTCAGTTCATGCTTTCTCCTTCAGAAGTTAAGGAAGAGAATATGGAGACTGGGAAAATGGAGAACTGCACCACCACCAAGTTTCATCTAAGGTGCCAAGTGCTATCACATTTAAAAACACAAAAAAACCACCCAAAAAAACACCTTCTACTGCTTTTCAAAGACATTCTGACTGACTGGAGAGTGCAGGAGAGCTCTAGCTTTGATATGCCAAGGAGGTATAATGCAAAAACAGACATTATTAAAAACTCAGAGGCAAACCCAGGCTTTCTTCCTCTTTTCTCTCTTGGTAGAGAGGAAAAATCCTCAGGTTAGATATCGACAGAATTCCTATTGAAAACAAGAGCTTTCATAAGCACTGTGATGTTACTTAAAAAGGTTAAGAAAAGTTGTCTTTTGCAGAAGGCTTTTGAGGCTTCTGAATTTAATTTTCTTAAAGGTGAGAAGTTCACTTAAGCATTCCATATACTACAGTTTGAAAAGCACGCTCCTAAATATTTCCATAGAAATGAAAAACTTACTAAAACTATTATTATATTGATTAAAATGTTCCTGTACAAGTGAAGAAAGGCCACTTGATGCTGGCTGGGTGTCCTGACAAGTCATTTGACTCCCCAGATGAAAGTTAAGTGTTGCACACACATGGACTGGGGATACTGGGGATACTGGGGATTAGTTACAGAGCCAGCAATGCTTCCTGAAGCTCCTCACCAAAGGGAGGGAAGGGCCATGAGACAAACAATACTGTGTGCCCAAATACCTGTTATAAAACAGAGACACCAAGAATTCCAAAACAATTTGTGATAGAAAGAAAAATGTTTGTTAATCAAATCCTGCTTAATCTTGCTTGCGCTAGTAGAAAAACCAGATGTCAGCCTTGAACCAGGAAGGAGTGAGTCTTGCATTGAATGCAGACATCCGGTAATGTAAACAATGCTTGTGCCAGCTTTGCGCTTATGCAGGATGTAGTGAAACACGCACAGGAAAGTCACAAGAGGAAGACTCGGGGCCTTCATCCCAGCGACCACCAGGAAGCAGAAAAAGACCCCCCTAGCAACAGATCGTGCGGACGCAGAGTACCCCAAAGACGACACGTACACTGGAAATAAGGGACTACAAAGTGGTGACTCCGGGGAGGGGGAGTTACGAGCCATGGCGGACCAGAGACTCCCTCGGTTCGTCCAGCGCTGTTTTGCCTCTTATCACTTGCCAAATCATTTATAATAAATTGATATATTGTTTTACTTAATTGGCTCACTGATTCTGTCCAGGCAATCTATAACAAATGGAGTAAAAGAATTTTTCTTGAAAGCAAAAACTTTGTGTGTTGAAAATCAGGGAACTGGAATTAAAAAACACCAAGACATTTGTTTAGTTAAACACTGATATAATTAAGACATCACAAAAAAAAAAAAAAAAAAAGGCTTAAAATCCAAACTTTGAGAACTTTGAGAAAAATTTCCCTACCAAGCTAAAGGCAAATTAAATTGTCTATTATATACAAAACAGGACAAGTGTTGTTGAAGGGGAAGCTCCTGCCAGCAGGCTGAATTACTCAGCCTTCTTATCCACCCAAGTGATGTGACTAATCTATTCCTGTTAACAAAACAAACCAGCCACACACGAAGTATCACTTCATCCTCCAGTAGGCGAAGGCTGAGGTCCATCACCTGCTAGAGGTATCTGGAGTGGAGCGCTTCAGATTCTATTTACCAGAAAGAAAAAACTCTCCTGATTTGTTTTGAAGCTTTCTATTCAACCATTTCATTTAACATCAATATTTTTAGTTCAAGGCAGGAGGTAGGTAATCAGATTAGATACCTGGCGACTACTTAAGAAACACAAGATATTTGGGAAAACAGACGTCCTTTGGATAAATGCAGTTTCTCATGGTTGGGGTCTCTCAAAAATCACAGCTTTGATGTTTATTGATAACAAACTAGTTTTTAAACTAATTGAACTGAACTCCTAAGCACAACACTTTTCTCGCTTTGACACCACTATTCAGGTAAACTGCACTGTATCTCCTTCCTGCTTCTACCAGACAGCAAGAGATCTATGAAGGATAACACAAAAGACAAGTTCCCATAAAATCCTGACCTTGTTAAAGTTACTGGGGCTCCAGCTGTATACTGAATGTAGTAGAGGGTCTTGCATGAAATATTCCTTCAAACGTGCAGGCTATTTTCTGGGATCATTTTGTCTTGAGACGGTAACTGGATAGCCAACAAGTCATTACTTTTCCAGAACGCTTCCTGTAATTCTTAGTTCATCAAATCCTTCAACAGGTTGAACATGAAAACCGAATCAAATGTGTTTTTCTGACAAAAATCAAATGGATTATGATTATCTTGAATTATTTGTTGGATTAGCCTATACTTCTCTTGGACTGAAGGGAGAAGAAAAATCCTTTCCACAACTGGAAAAGGAATGTTAAACCATCATCTTCGGCGATCTCTTTCAAATTTTAAGTTCTTATTCATACATTAAACTGTACTAAATCCTTCATCTTCCCAACTTGAAACACACCTAGCCTCATCCAACGCACCGAAGGTGTTTTTACTGAGCACCTGCTACTCCAGACATTCTCCTGTACGTCCATGCCCGGACCCTGCGGTCATTAGGGCTGCACCAGAGCGGCGTCTGCTCTCGACCCCTCCGCGTGCGCCAGCAGGGATGACGCCCTACACCAAACGAGCCAATTTCAATTAACACCCAGGGCTGCGAGGAGGGTATCGGGCGGTGTCTGACGGCGGGCTCGGGGTCGGGTCTGGGCTCTCTCGGGGCTCTCTCGGGGCTCTCTCGGGGGTCGCTCCCGCCCCGCGGCGCCGCCGCCCCGCCCGCGCGGCCTGCGCCGCTCTCTGCCGCCCTCTGGCGGTGTCGCCGCGGCCTCGCAGCGCCCCTGCAGCCCCGCGCTCCGGGCTCGTCCCTCGGGACACCCGGCCTGTCCCGCCTCGCCGAGGGACACCCGGCCTGTTCCGGCTCCTCCCTCGGGACACCCGGCCTGTCCCCGCCTCGCCGAGGGACACCCGGCCTGTTCCGGCTCATCCCTCGGGACACCCGGCCTGTCCCCGCCTCGCCGAGGGACACCCGGCCTGTTCCGGCTCATCCCTCGGGACACCCGGCCTGTCCCCGCCTCGCCGAGGGACANCCCGGCCTGTCCCGCCTCGTCGCGCTCGATTCAAACGGCTTTCAGGCTGCCTTCAACCGATTATGCCCCACTACTGGCTGTTCATCTTCTTGTGATGATTTCAAACCTTCCCGGTAGCTGTAGCAGCTCCGTGGGTGACACAGCCCCATGGCCCCACGGGCGGCTCGGGACACCCACGGGCTGCAGATCCTCTGACACCGCTCTTCTCCAGAGTTCCAGCCTAATACACAGCTTATTAACTCCTGGAGATTTGGGAACAGAAGCACAAAACTTCACAGTTTAAAAGAAGTCACACGATGCAGAACGACAAGATAAGCAAAAAAAAAATTATCTTCCAATTGTCAGCTCCCTTGAGCTTTTCTTCTGTTCTTGAGGGTTTGTGAGAATTCAGGATTGCAAACTTCACGCCTTGGGTTTCTGATCTCCTGGCTTGTCTTGAAATGTGGACTCTGGTCCTCCAAAGGGCTTTCTTTGCTAAAAGTATGACCTCCTACCTAAACAAAAAATCTCATCCTAAAATCTTACACTCCTGTTCTTCTCTTTTGGTCAATTTCAGGTTTTTTAAACCCCACTCCAACACCTTTTTTTTCCTCCCTCAATAAAAATCCCTCCTTCTCCCTGCAGCTAAGCACATCCAAGCAGTCTTCTTCCAAATTAAATAACTTTGGCATTTCCTTGGGGAAAAAAACTCAAACCCTACAAGTCCAATTAACAAAGCAATAGAATTTTGCTTGAGTCACAGGTAATATTTCCTTAAACTCTGAAATCTCCCATATTTTCTACACTTCAAGGTACTTTGTGGCCTGCAAAGCATTCAGTCCTGCAAAAGCAACACTTAATGCAACTACTATGAAGCAAGAAGGAAGCTGGACTTTCATCTCTGAAAACCGAAATATTGCAACTCAGTTTTATCTTAAGAAATAAGTTAATGGTGTTTGTTCCCCAGCTGAGCAGTCCTAAGGAATTTATACTGAGGGGAGTGCTGGGGGTGAGTTAGCAAATGAGTTCACATCTAGAGGATTCTCATTAGACATCCCTGAGAGGTGACTGACCTCAACATGAGAATACACTGAGAACACACCAGACTGCAGAGAATCAAGTTTGAAACGAGCACAAAACTCCACCATCACTCTGACTGAAGGCTGCTAAAGTGCCAGTGCCTACAGGTTGTTTTCTTGTGGGTGTTCTTATTCTGATTTTTTTTCAAATGGAAGTCCTAACTGCCAACTCTTCCTCAGCACTCTTACGACTTTCCAAGCAGTTTCCCTAAACTTGGCTGAGTAATCTCTTGAGTACACAGTTTGGATATGTGTTTATTTCACTAACAAAGGACAGCTCAGTTCCGTTCTTTTCAAATTTCAATGCAAGCAGCATAGGCTCATCAAACCCATGAAACAGAAAAGGATTATAGATAGCAGGTGTCCAAAATACCATCTACTTTAGCAATCTGGAGTACTGGTAGCAGCAAAAGCAATTAGACTCTGAACTCAAGAAAATTTGGGTTTTACAGCTCGGATTGTTAAATAGTGAACAGATTGACAATGGAATCTCTGGAATCTCCCTTACTGAAGTGCTTAGAAAACAGATTAAATAAATATCTGTCAGAAATTGTGTTGGTATGATTGATCCTGCCATAGCCCAGGAGAATATACTGTTGAACCTTTGAATCCCCTTCCAGCCCCCCTGCTTTCTTCTTCTCTTTGAATCACTGAATTGCAGCATCTGCATCGCTGTTTTTTAGTTAATTTATCTTTTAAAACCACACTCAAAATTAAACATATTTAATTCAGCCGTGAAGCAGCAGATGATCACAAAAAGCTCACAGCTTTATGGCAATGGTGGGGAAGAGTGAGCCTGGAAGAGGCAGACTCCAGCAAGGCAAGGGGCTCAGAGGCAGGTGTGAGGAGCTCGGAAGGTGTGCTGGTGCCAGGAAACTGTAGCCGAGGCAGGGAGCTGTGTTTGCCATTCCTGCCACTGGTGGAAAAGGACAACAACGGGAGGATTGGCTGCCAGGGCTGAGGAAGTCTCTTTATCACAGGACACTGAAGCAGTGTCCAGCAGCAGCCAGGGCTGGCTGTTTCCAAAGGGAGAGCAGAGCAGGAGCCAAGTGTGACCCCAGGACAGGGACTTCCCTCCACACCCAGGTGCAGCCCCAGAGCACCTGAGTACAGCAGGCAGAGAGAGCAACAGGGAGTGGAACGCAGTGACAATCCCAGACAGAACAGGACAGGGGACAGTGACACCCAGGCAGAGCAGAGACAGAAGTGTTCGGGCACAGGGACAGCACCAGGCACAAGGCATATCCGAGGGCCCCATCCAGAGCAGACACCTCTCACACAGGGCTGGGGTCCCTCCAGCAGGCAGGGACCAAACACCCAGCCCTGAGCCCAAATGGAGCTGGGGGCCCAGGGGTAGAGGGTGTGAGTGGAGGGTGGTCAGGGAAATTGTGACCCAATGTCTCCAAGGCCCTGACAGGCTCAAACCTGGCCTTTGTGTACACTGAGAGAGGCAAAGATGGCAGGTGGACCACAGCCACACCTCCACGGTCTGTCAGTCCAAACAGAATTACTCCAGACAACTGCTAATTCTGACCACCCGGAGGTTTTACCTTACTAAATGCAGACCACTTTGTGCTAAGTCAAAACAAGACTAGAGATGTCAGTACAAAAAAAGAAGGTGCCCTGACTACAGAACAAAAACATGTGCTAAAACTTCACTGATGCTCCCGACAGTTTTTGTATAAAGACTAAACTACCGGCCCAAAAGTACAAGCAATTATGCACACCACTGAAAAATCTCAAAAAAAAAAAAAAATCTAGAATAAACAAAGCCAAGCAAGACCAATGAGAAATTTTTCATTTACTAACAAAAAATTACAGAAATCTTTCATTATGAAAGACCCCAAATGACTGAGAGGGTTTTTTTTCAATACAAGCGATGATATAATTCAGTAGGGTAAAGCATGCTTGACTTAACAATAATATCACTTCTCATGTAGCTGAAATTAAGCTTTTGCTGAAGTACCCCACTGAATTTGGCCTATGAAAAGAGTATTCTTTTCATTACTTTTAATAAAATTGTATGGAATCATTGCTTAATGATTTGAGGATGGGACTTAGCTAAACGAAAACCATAATCAAAGCAGCCTTCCAAAACCAAAAATTATGAATTAATTCTTGGAAATGTTCTTCAATGTCAATTTCTAGCAAAGATCCCTTTCACACGAGTCAGGTCAAACTGCCTGTAGCTCTCTTGCCTTGGCTTAACAAGTACCTCTCTTGTTGCTAAGATGGAGAAAAACGTTTGTAAGAAAAGGCAGAAATGTACATGTAACAACATTTAATTGCAGCTAAGCTGAACAGAAAACACTTAACAGTAAAAGCAACTATTTTTAATATATTCTACCATTTAAGATATAACAAAAGGGTCTATGGTCTGCCCAACTCTTTGACATCTGCTGTAGGCAGTTCAAATCGCAAACCCAGCTTCAGTGTGACTTGAGAAGAGCTGAGCACTTGAGATTCTCAGCAGCTGTTTTCAACAAGGAGTAGAAAACCTTGGATGTAAGGTTAGCTGCAATAACTCAAGTTGTACACGTGATGCAGAGGATAGGGACAAGATCATGGAACCTCCCACTTGAACTCTGCACCATTACTGCTAGATTATTCCAAGGTGCCCAAGACAGCTTCTCAATTCAGAAATTATCTCTGCACAACCCCGTAAAATAGGGAACAGAGAGAGATCAACAGACAGTTTTCATAGACTAAATTTAAAAGAAGGAAAAAAGAAAGACGAATCTCTTTCCATGTAAACAGCAGTATGGTGGGAAAAGTAACTTTCTTTTTTCCTGTAGCTTTTTTAGTTAATTTCGTTCAAGCTTTTCATTCATTGGCTCTATAGCAGTAAAAACCTACAGAATTTGAATTTATCATTTAATTTTCCTGCGTTTCCTAACACAATATACGTGACTAAGCCCTGGTTGATAGCTTAAGGGATCATTTCAATCAATCTTTTAAACTTGTTTTGTGATTTTTTTTCTTTCCTGACACTGCTCCATCCCTCTGAGAAAATAATCTTAATTATTTATAAGCTAAATATCCTTTTTAATATACAAAACTACATAGAATACAAACATATGTTAAACTGAGTTTTGCTCTTTTATTCGCAAGTATTTATCTGCAGTTTTTCCATCAGACCAAGCCCCAAAGAAAAGGAACAAACACACAATTAACAGAACCTCCAAGACCTCTTCAAACATCTGTCTGCTTCTAATGCAGATAAATACCCCAGATACTTCTCAAAAGTCTTCTAAGGATGGTGCCATTGAACGTACTAATTTTCCCTGCCAATTGTACATTTTTATGTAATAGAAACTAGGTTGATGTCAAAGAACTGAAAATTACAAACCATATGTCACACCAGAAGCAGCTTATAAAGATTAGCATATTTATAAGACAAAAAATGCATTTTAAATAATGCAAATATGAAAACATCTTTTTATTTGTAAAAGCATTTTTTTCCCAAGTCAACTTAAAGTTGCTTTTCTACTTCACTTTTATGAGATCAAAGAAATTAGATCCCATCATCTAGGAAAGATCTTAGAAAGAGTAATATCTGATATTGTGCAAAACACCAACAATCAATAATTTATCCTTTCAAACTGTAATTCTAGGCTCTGAGCAATAATCCATTTTGTCCAAGATAAAACACAGAAGCCAGTCAATCTGGTAATGGTCATAATGGCCCAAAACATTCCAAGCTGAAAACCACTTAGGGCAAGACTAAACTTAGAACTCTTTCGTTTTTAGCTGAAATCCAGTGTTTTTTACAAAAGCCTATTTTTTCACATTTCTGTCTCAATTCATTTTGACAAACTTCTTAAACCAGCACTTTTTTAATAGCCCATTCAAAAAATATGAAAAGCCATGCTAATTGAAGATGAACAATTAAAACCATGTGTTTTCAGCAGATGACCAATATGCAAATTAAAATGTTATTAAAACCAAAACTAGTGGACAATTAGCAAGAAATGCTTATCGTTATTATGGTCATTAACTCTCAGAGCGGCAATAAAGCCAGAATAATATTTGTCTGCCTCCCAGAGACATGACTCTCTGCAAAGCTGAGGGACCAACATGAACTTCAATGTATTCCTTCTGTTGTTAATACGTTATTTAGCAAACCAAATTTAGTGTCAATATCAAAATGGAATCCTGGAATCAGTGAGACTGGAAAAGGCCCCCAAGATCACTGAGTCCAACTGTTGACTGATCACCACCTTGACCACCAGACCATGGCACCAAGTGCCATCCTCATTTCTGAAACACCTCCAGGGATACTGCCTCCACCACCTCTCTGGGCAGCCCCTTCCAATGTTTAACCACCCTTCCAGTGAAGAAATTCTTCCTAGAATAGCTGGCCAGAGAAAACTGTATGCTAGTTAAATATATATTTTACCTAGTAGGAACATGATTTGTTATACAAGAGTCCTCATAAAAAATTCTCAGAAAAGGTTTTCAAAATGTGAGAACTGACTAAAATAACTTTCAATTAATAATTAAAGACACCAAAAAAAAAAATTGTAAAACTCCCTTGGATGGTGAGGCCGATTTTCCCCATTACTGTGGCACTCATTTTAAAAATCTAAGGCCACAAGTATCAGATTTTTGTATTATTAGCACTGCTTTATGAACTAGTCAATATAATAAAGTCTCTAGCAAACTCTGGTCAAACCATATTCAATGGTTTGGTTCTTCTGTCTCTATAATTCTCTTCACTTCAACTGAGAGCACTCTCACTTTATGATGCACCACTAATAATCTAATAGAATTAAATGGGTACTTTCCAGGAAGTCAGCAGTACAGCTACAAGAGTATTTTTGTTGCACAGTTCTTTTAACGTACTATTCATAGCTGAGAAAGTACTTTAATTTCCCTAATTAGCTGTTCAGTAATACAGAAATATGCTAATTAAAATCTATTTTTCTTCTCTTAAATTATGTCATGCTGTCAAATAGATACAAAAAATGAATGAACGAATGATATTTGCAATATCAATGCAATATTGACATTGTGTAAGTGCCCCATCAGCACTTGCTCCAATTACTTTGCCTTGAATGAATTTGCATTGTTTAATTGTTCAGAACTTAATAAACAATTCTGTAGAAGATGCATGAAGAGAAAATAGGATCCAAGACGGTCAAATAGTGATCAAGACACTATAGAAGATAAATGGTGAAAAATTCCTCTGCCATTCTGACCACAGGAGTCAAATCAAACTCTTCTACCCGCAGTGTTATAAACTGGAAGTGTTAAAAAGAGGGGATCCAGGAGATGGTCTGTGCTAAGTAGGTACCGTTTTAAAGAAGTTTTTGGATGTGCAATTTTAAAGTGTAAAACCACTAATCCTTATTTGATGTGCAGAAACTTGTGGCTTCCACGCAATCCCAAAGATTCCATGTTGATTTAGATTAACAGGTCAGACTTCCTGGCACCAGAGTTGCTCCAGGGTGAGAGAGACAACTGCAAAGGCCTCAGGATGAGAGCAGAGCTCTGCCCTGCACAGGCCCCAGAGACCTGCTCAGAGAAAACCCTCTGCAAGAGCCCACAGCTTTTAGCTGGTTCTTCTGAACTTCTTTTTCCCTGTACCTCACAGCTGTGAGATATGTATTCTATTCTCTGCCCAGGTGGACGGTATCAGGAATTTATAGATAAAAACTCAAGAAAGATCCTTCATTTTCCAGCATGGAAAAAGCCATTTATGCAGTATCTCTGTTTTCTCCCACACAGGACATCCGTTCTGCTAACCAATGTCCCTGCACTAGCTACAAAACAAATAAATTGAAAACCAACCCAACAGCACCAAAAAACTCAGTCAAAGGCAGGCAAAAAGAAAAAGGAGCAGGGGTAAAGGAAAGCTCTGGGAATGCTTGGTTTTACAGGAAGAAGTTTCTACAAAAACAAAAAAGATACATAATGAAATATCTTTAATTCTATCAGTGATCTTAAAATCAGGCAACTAGAGGAAATCCTTTTCATTTACTTACTTGCATTTTTCTGGACTGCAAAATACCTAAAAGCTGGACAATTCTAAATATTTCTGTTACTGAGAGCACATATCTTTCCTTTGGATCTAGTTAAAGGAAAGGTCAGATCTTAGAATAAATACTGCCTTTTTGAGATTAGGGGATCTACACACCTGGAATAGCCAAGTACACGCAAATGCAACCCACAATTCAGTATTGCTCTTTCTGTCTGGAACACCTTTGTAAACAACTAGTAAGATTTAAGACTTGGAAAAAATATCTAATTTTATTAAATAGCTCACACATACTTCAGTAGAAGATTGATGGTTATGGCTGTCTTTTACAAACTTGAGGAGCCATCACACTGCTCTGAGCAACTTGAAAAGCAACATTAGTCAAAATGTACTTCATTTTTTTCCTTACTATACCTATGAAGATACCGTCTCATGTCTTGTCTTTTCCTGGTTCAAACAAAATTTCTGTTTAAAAAACTTGTCATGGTTTGGATCTTGTCAACAACCTGATTCTGTTTATTTTCTTAAACCTGTTATACAGAGCCAGATTATGACATTAAATAAAACAACCCAAAAAAACAACAAAGCAATAAAAAAGCAACAAAAACCCACAAAACTAAAACTGAAACAAAAACATGGGACTCCTTGGCTTTATTAAGAACTGCAATGAAACCTATATATCTCAAAAGTCAAGTATGTCATCATAAAATCCTTACATTTCAACTGGCTTTCTACCTGGAAAGTGTATTAGTTCCATTACCAATCTGAGTGAGGGGACAGACCAATTTTTCAGTTCCTGAAACCTGCTGAAGCACATCCCTTTTCACACACGGAATGCCCCCCACTTGCTTAAGTGCAAAAAAAATTAGATCAGAGTGACAGTAAGAAGCAGAGAGAGTTGACACATTGGCACTAAAGAACTTCGTTGGAATGAATCTGAGTAAATTCAGTAACACTTGACAATAACCCCCACTGTATACATTGATTCTTCTACCAAACAAGTTTTAAAACCATCCCGACTCAACTGAAGCTTTTAAATGTCTAAAGGAAAATTAAGAATCATGTAACAGCAATACAAACATTTAAAGCTTGTAACACTTCAAAACTGTTTAAAGTATAAAGCACCATGTCAGAGAATGTTTCTAACATGTAAGCTCTACAGAATAAAGGCTAAAATTAAAATCACTTACTTTTCTACATCATGTTGTTATAGTAGTATAATTACATTTGTTATCATGTTCAACTAAGTCATACAAATCTTAACCTTCCTTTTTATATTAGTTGAGATGGTCATTAGTCTCCTCCTACCGAAAGGGTTCACTGCAATTAACTTTTGCAAGTTATAAAATGCAAATGTGCACTATATAAGGGAAAATATAAAACCCGTCTGTGCTACATGAGTATGTAATAATGCACTTCATGTGTTTTCCCACAAATTTAAAAACAGACTTAGCAAGTGACCAGTAGTTATGAGACCATCCTTTAACAAGGACTCAAAGAGAAAAGGCTTCAAAGAGCTTGAAACCTGTTGCCTTTAGCTGTTTCTTCAAAGATGGTACGTCCGAGAGCTCTGAACTCTTTGTTTCTGACAGAACTGCTTCACACACAGTGATATGAAAAAGCACCACTAAGTAATTGAAAAACCACAAGTGTTCTGCCTCTAACACGATTACATTTCACAATGCAGATTTATGAGATTCGAGATCTCCATTTAAGATCATGCCATTTCATACAGTTTCTCTCAGTCAATATCCAAGGTACAAAATGAAGATGCATTTACAGATGCAGTCATTTGCTGGTTTGAGCCGGGGATGAGTCAATTTTCTTCACAGTAGCTGGTAGGGGGCTGCGTTTTGGTTTTGTGCTGCAAAAAAAATTGTTGATAACACAGAAATGATTTTGTTGTTGCTGAGCAGCCTTTGCACAGAGTGAAGGCCTTTTGGGCTTCTCACCACCCTGCCAGTGAGGAGGCTGGAGGAGCACAAGGAATTGGGATGGACACAGCCTGGACAGCTGACCCAAGGGATGTTCCAGACCATCTGGTGTCACGCTCAGCATATAAAGCTGGAGGAAGAAGGAGGAATAGGGGATGTTTGGAATGATGGCGTTTGCCTTCCCAAGCCATCATTAATCACCGTTAATGAGCTCTGCTGTCCTGAGGATGGCTGAGCACCTGCCTGCTGAGGGGACGAGGTGAAGGGACACCTTGGGTTGCCTTGTTTGCACACACAGCTTTTGTTTGACCTGGTAAACTGCCTTTATCTCAACCCATGAGTTTTCTCACTTTTGCTCTTCCAATCCTCTTCTCCATCCCACTGGTGGGGGAGGGAGTGAGTGGCTTCGTGGTACTCAAGTTGCCAGCTGGGCTTAAACCATAACAAGTCATAAACACAAGTCATGCCTAGAAATCTGAAATTCAGCAATATATGCATTTAAATCACAAAAATACTCTGTCTACAAAAATCAGAACCATAAAGGAACTTCTGACCAGCATCAGAAATAGGACTTCAGAAGCCTTGAACACACTGAATACTTCAAAAAACACCAGTACATCAATCACTGCAGACAGTTCTTCATATGTACAGTACATTCTACTGCCAACTTACTACATGAGCTCTGAATAGCTGTGTCTGGTGTTCTATTTGCCTTGATGCAGCATCTAAACAAGCAGGCAAACACACGGTTTTTCAGCACGTAGCCGCTTCTCCAGAATTTCGAGATAGCTGAGACTGCTGGATGTCTGGAAGAGTGACTGAGAGCTGCAAATATGTATGAAGGCAACATTTGCCTTTCACTCAGAATATAGGCTTTGACTGAATTACGAGAAAGCTGTATCTGGCAACACTGGTACTGGTTTGGGGAGCTTTTCAGTCAAGGAAGGCAGTCATGTCCTCAGAACTGCACTGTACCTCTGTAACTTGTATCTTGTCTTGTACTTATTTGCAGTCTTTCCTGAGTTTCATCTATTTATTTATGTATTTATATAAAATCCCCACTGTCTTTGTTACATGTTAAAAGTTCTAACAGAAGACTTCTGGTAACCACACAGATCTGGATGTTAATGAAATGAGTGACATCTGGGTGCACTGCACGTGCCCAATACCAACGTTCACTAATCGGTTATGAAAAATGTGCAATATGCCATAATTTACCAAAGCACCAATGCCTAATCACTTCACGCTGCAATGAATTTCAAGCAAACATCAGTAATTATGCCATTATTTTTAATAAAGTGACAGCTAGCACTTACTCCACTCTAGTGAACATTTGCACAGAAGTTGGTTTATCAGTGTTTATAATGTCCTGCAGCTCTATGGAAAGACACTTAGAACACCAAGAAATCTTTCAAGATTTGTTGTGACATTTAAGAACATTTGTTCACATGTTAAGTGTGGAAATCCAAAATTACTCAGCACCTCCTTTTTTATATACTACATGAAAACTTTGACTTCACTTGCCAATGATACGGATGAAAAGTGTCCATCTTTGCCCATGGGATCATTTGCAGAGCCATCTTCTCTTTTCTAAGGGGCTGCTCCAGTATTTTTTTATATACTGGAGTTCAACAGTTTGAAAAATATAAAGAAATTAAGTTTTAGATTTGACCTGGATTTCCTTAACAGAAGCAATAAGATTTTCACTCTTTGAGTTTAAACAGGCACAACAGTTAACACCGCAGGTTTTTACTGACACCAGTACACCATCAATATGTCTTGTTCAGGCTTTGGGTAGCAGAAGACAGAGCTACATCCAGTATATGAAAGCTGAAAATTATAGTCACAAGAAACCTGAACGGGATTGACAAGGCATCATTTTAATTATGATGCATTTACATAGTAAATGTAACATTGAATTACAAGCACTTAAAATTCTGAGTTTGACATGAGTGCCATTGACTCAGAATCCTCAACTGAAGATTCAGAAAAAGATGCTTAAATATTTGACCCATTAAATGCTAATAATAAGTCATATATAATTAATTAAATCTGAGTAAGATTGCTATCAACACTCGTACAGGGAAACTTGAAATGAAGATGTTAGGTACTACATAAACAGCTTGAAAAAAAGTTTTCAAAATACAAATCTTGCTTTATTATTCACTGCTGCTTCAAACTTGTTTATGAATGGGAGGTTTATCTTGAGAGTCACTTGAAATTTTTCTGTTGATGATTTCATTAAACAATAGCATCACTGGCCTATCTTGTAATTGAATTAAGCTAGAGCCAATTGACCTATTCTCCCATTTCCATGAAACGAAACACCTAAAAGTGAAATTTTAGCCTTGTTCCATGGATAATGAGCACTAGCATGATTAGGCTCTGTGAACAGGAAACACCTTCTCTCAGTCCACTAATTTTATGAAGTTACTATATAAAATATGTATTCAAGTGGGAAAAAAAACCCAGAACAAAACACCGACCTCTCATTAGTTCTTAAAAGCTAAGAATCTTGCATCGCAGTTCCATGAGAGAAGACAACACACAACCTTAAACAAGAAGTTTAAGATAAAAAGAAAATAATATTCTTTCTAGTTTAAATATGGCATTTTAGAAAATTATGGTTGCACATGCCAATGCAAAAAACTAATTTATCAATAATCCACATATTTTTCTTCATTTAAGCCACATCTGATATTGTTCACAAGTAAACAGTTGTTTGTAAAAACAAAACAAATTCTAAAGAGAAATGGGAAATTAGTTGATAGCATTTGTCTTAAAACCTGGTGTTAAAGCAGCATTAAAATTGTTTTTAATTCCAGTTACTCCATCTTCAAAACAAATCTCATGTCTTCATGGCAATAAAAATAGCAAAAGGTGGAACACAGGAGTGTACTGTTCTTGATCTCTTGCCTCTTAGATTTATCTAACATTTAAAAAGGAAAGCTGAGATAATCTACCATTAAACAATCTTCCTGCTCATCTGCTTTCAACAAGGCCTCCGGCACAATACAAGCCCTGCTTAGCACAATGCAAGTGTCCTAGAAAAGCCACTCTGTGCCCAGTGAGAGGATCACGGCGGGATCTGTCCCACTTTGCACGTGTAGAATCAGAGGGTTTAAGCTCCCTCCTCAGCCTGTCCGTAGCAGGAGGCATCACTTGTATGACAACAGCACGGAGGAGGACTAATCCTAGACCAGGAGCACATTGGGGTAGAGGCTCTGTCAGCCTGAGACAAAGGGATAAAGACAACAGAGGGAGGAGCGAGACACACAGACGGATGGATGTACACACAAACAACAGGACTGCCTTCGCCATGGGACAGCAGTATTTCCAGAGCACTATCACAAAAGCTACTGTAGAAGGTTTTTTTATGCATCACAGCATAAAAAAGTGCCAGTGAGTTTCTCCTCACCAACAAGGACAGCGGGGAAGAAAGCACAAAGGTTTGCAAATGTTACATTCACGTGATAGGTAGAATCTGTATTTATTCAACCTCTTGATCCTAAAGGAACGGAAACAGTCATGAACAATCTGCAAGAAAAGTTTGTTGTACCTCTTCTACAAACACAGAATCAAGAGAACTTAAACTTATCAATACACACATTTAGAAATACCGATGGAGAATTCCCTTCACCTCCTCTCAAAGACTTCAATACTCCAGAAATGTGTTCCACGTTATGATAAATGTATTATCTTTGAACTGCAGGTATGGCACTGCACCATATATTTCTTTTCCAATAATCATACACCATTTAGTTACTTCAAAAGTATTTAGTCATTAATGGCCTTTGCACTTCTTGACAGATAAGAAATAAGAAACAAGGGACATTCATTCCCCAATGCACAAGGAAGACTGCAATGACAGCATTAGTACTGAGTCTGTGTTTAACACAAATGTTAGGTGAGCAAACAGCACTAGTTTAACAAAATAAATTTTTTTCTAAGTGTCTAAACATTTTAAATATTTGCACTATGGTTCCATCATTTCCTCAGCACCTTCCCTTAAAAAGTAAAATTGCTACTAAGTTGATTTCCTATGAACTCAATGCCAAAACCACATATCAAAGCCACAGCATTCTCAGCTAATAAATACACAAAATTTGACAAATATGAGGATGAAAGCAGTGTCTACCAGATCTTCTGATTCTTTGTGTAATAATGAGTTACAAACTTCAATTGCAGCCTGGAATCAATGTGGGACACTTCTGGCAACACATACTGGAGCTATGTTATCATTATTCTCTACTTTCTGGTCCAAGAGAGCTATACCCAACAAATTATTTTTTAGGTAACATGTTAGACCAAGGAGTTTATTAGGAAAAATATATGGCTTAGGGCTTAAAAGACCATAAAGTGGTTTAAAGAGACCTAAGGGACATTGATTTATCTACCAGAATCAACTTTCTCTTCAGGCTGCCGCAATAGAGCATGGAAATGAGAAAAACAGGATTAAAGAATCATGTTATCTGCATAAAAAGCTCTAATGCTTTATTGTTTACAAAAATGACACTTTAAAAATTATCTTAGTGGTGTGATGTAAGATTGTACAATCCACTTCCACATCTTGCATTAAGTGGTGTTAAAGACTTCCTTTAATCAAGAGTTTTTGAGCTCACACGACCCTTTTTTACCTACTGAATCTGGGCATTAGATACAAACACTAAAAAGTAGTGCTGGTGGAATTTGCAACTGAGGCTACAAAGTTCCTTATGTTTTTAAGAAAAAAGTACTATTCCTATCATCAGCCTACAGAATTGAGATACCGATTTTAATATTACTTAAATTTAGCATCTACCTTACAAACTCAGGTTAGGAAGACTCCACCCAACAGAGGGAGAAACTCACTGAAAAGGTCTTTCAGAGAAAAAAACTGAAGTTAAGTCTTCTAAACCACCTCACCCAACTATTTTCTCCCCAGGAGCAGCAGCTTCCACATATTTGTAAGAAGTCAGGCCATGTACATTCCCTTGTGTTTTGTCACAGTCAGAAAATTCCCTCCCAGTTTAAGCTGATCTTACGATGAGTGCCAGGGTCATGCCCCAGCCAGGCTTTCCCGTCACCTCGTTTGCATTGTCACTGATGCCTGTGTGACCCCAGTCTGAGCTAGTTCAGGGAGCTGAACAGCTGAAAATTGACTTTAAAAATACTCCCCTAAAAAAGCGTAGATCTACATTTCTAATCTTAGTGAGGGTGCCATTTGTATTACACCTCAGGGGCATTTCACTGATAAAACATGATTAGCAACAGACTACTGTCTACTCCAGGAATAGATTTGTTATTTTCTGTAGCAAAGGCAGAACAAAAAAATCTCTCTTTGTAAACCAAAAATACAAATGCTCAAGGTATGATATACAGATATCACATACATCTAGAAGTCAAGAGTCTGTGCCATGAGCAGATCCTATAAACCCAGTCATACGTGTTTAAAAGCAATGAAGTTGGTATCACTTTAAAATAAAAGGCTCCTCCCTTCTCAGCCATGTCGCCCTTTGAACTCAGACCTGCAAGTGCTACATGAACTAATTCCTACAGAAGCTTCTGGGGCTGTGACAATCCAAAGGCCATGTCTGTAAAGGAACTGCAAAGTCTTACTTTACTCCATGGGCAGATATAACTTCAGAAATCCCAAGTTTTTTGGGAACAGGCCTTTCCATGAAGTTACATTTTTGTTCTGCATGAGCTCTATGGGTGGTGAAGGGTCATCTTTGAGGCACGTGCAGCAAAGAGTCTTTATTCACTAGAAAATACTCACTTGATAGTCAGAAATAGAACCCAAATCTCACCAATTACTTGCTTTCCAGCTGTAATAACTGTAAGTAGTCTAATCCAATGCCATGCTGTAGCTGCTAACAGTTCTTCCTTTGGTTCACACAAAAGTCTTCTTGTGCTGAATTTGAAACATTTCAAGCAAATGAAAGATGGAGCCAAGCACTGACAAGAAAACAAAACACTGAAAAATTGATCAGTGGGCAGTAGTCGGTCTCAGTTCTGAGTGTGTAGACAGGAAAAATAATAGGTATCAATTTGAAGTTAATCATAATGCACATGCATAAAGAATTTGCATCAAAGATGCAAAGGTAGCTTACTTCTGGCATTTTATAATCTCTGCACAAATCTTATGAAAATTGTTCTATTTCATATGTTTTAACTTCAAGAAAACACAATCTTGAAAATATCAACATATCATCAATTTGTTCCTTGAAAGCTATTTAAATAAATATTATGTATGTACATATGCAGAGGGAGGAGGAAAGGCCTATTTCTGTAATGAACTCAGTGTGAACGAGATTCTGCTCCATGGGGAATCTAATTGCCTCTAGTCAGCCCACAGATGCATCACAGCAAAAAGGTCCAGCTGGATGAAATAACCAGTCCATCCAGAATGTGATGTTCAGGTAAAGCTGTACAGAAAGTTGAAAATTCATGGAAATCTTTTCTTTGAGTCAAGAATGTGTTCCAGACTTGTACATGTATGGTGGTCAGAACAATAAGACAATTAAAAAAAAATCCCTCTGAGACATACAAAAGCCCAATCCCCTCACTTAACAGCTTCCTAATAATTCACTTTGAGATTGTTTTTTAGTATTTCTATGGTTTGTTTAAGCAATCTCTAAAATATTAAACATTTGCCTTTGTTATTCAAAATACATGACTATGCACAGAGATGGCAGAACCTTCCAGAACAACTTTCAAGGACTAGAAGCCCTGGACACAGATTTGCCTTCTGTTCTTAAGTGAGGTGAAAGCCACAGAGAAGGAACTGCCCCAGCCTCTCTCCACACCCAGGTCATCCCTGGTCTGAGCATCTCTTGGTAGTGCAAGAACACAACGATGATAAACACCCATTACTGATGGTCTCCCTTCAGCTCCAAGAGGACAATTACACTGCACTCTCAAGGAATCATCTGAAACACTGCACTTGGAATGTTAATATTATGTGTTCACAGCTCTTTGAACTTGCTGTAAGAAGGCTTGAGAATAAGTGCTTTTCCAGCAAAACATAAACATAAAAAGCAAACCAAGAGTTACCACAGTAGAGAGAGTGAGAAGTCGCATGATCTGGCCACAGAAAACGCCGACTGTCTCCACCCCAGTTCTATTTAGACTAGGCCTGGTTCTACTCCTCCAAATCAATTGTTTAATTATTATAATTATATACACAAAATATTCAACCGTTTAAAAACTAGCACATACTTAAAATGCTCATCTAAAGAAAAGAAACACGAAAGGCAAAACCAATAAAAAATCTTGAGTTCCCAATAAACAGTAACAGTCTTTTTGAATTAGAAATGGTTCCTTCTACATTTAATTCAGAATCTTTTTCACTCTCCAGTAAGTTTTGCCTTAACATTTCACCATCTCTCCATCCTCCTAACAACCAAATACTCTATGCAGGTTGTTTATCATCTCTGCACCTAATGCAGTTTGAAATTTGCTTGAAAAGGCTTCTTACACTCAGCAAATTTATAATACACCAGATCAAATATTTGAATTAAGGAAGTTGGGCCCCAGAAACATTTTCATTTATCTACTGGGTCATGGCTTCTTTCAAAGCATAATGCATATCAGTACCACCTTAAATGTACATTCAGGTATTTGTAGAATTCTGAATACAGATTTGATTAAGTAGCATAAAAAGATTACAGTTCCATTGCTGTAAAACTAAGAAAAATCAGACAAGCTTCTCTTTCTTAATATTTAAAGATACCAGGCTCCTGCTGGAGAAGCTTAAAGCTTTGCACTGCTTTTATCTATTTTAAAATCTTTCTGAACAACAGCCATCAATCCGAAGAAATATCTTTGCAAAGTATTCTTTCATTCCTCAACAAAAGACAGACATTGGGAAGGTACTTAAATCCATTAAGATGCATGTAGAGTAGCCTCTAGCAACTTCCAACCTATTTAAATAAGCAGAATTTTTCTATTTCCATACAAATATTCCAGTAGTTTAGTAAACATTTTGTACCTCAGTAGGCATCAGTGTTTGTTAATCTCATACATAAGGAATACATTCCAATCCTGCAGGAGCTCTGTGTATTCCCAGGACTCTGCCCAGGCATGCAGACCCCTGGGCCAGACGTCTCTGCAGGAGGATGTTCCTCTAAGTACAGTAGGCAGCGACTGGGGCCAAATGATTCACTCCTACCATCACCTCGCAAATTCTAATTTGATAATTATAGTGATTATCAATTAGCATCTCATCACTATTTGATGACACACGATGACTTGAGGCTAACTAGCATCTTGTACTCGCATTTAACAAAAATGCCACGAAAAGAGGGCTGGTGGCAGAGGCCAGCAGGCAGAAAGAGCTGAGTAAACAAAGGAATGTGCAACAGTTTTGGGACTCTTAAAGGTTAATTTTTCTGACAAGGCCCCGTTCATAGATGGGCCAATGCAGTCACACCCCCAGTGTGAGGGGGCCCTGTGCAGATCCCCGGCCATCACAGGAGTGGGAACACCATTCCCAGCTGTGCTCATGGAACAGGGCACAACCTTTGTCTTCTGTATGACTCTTCCACCCAGATGTCACTCCCATGGTGAGAAGGTCTGCACAACAACACTAAGGTTCGAAGAGAATCCTTTACTGCTCAGGACAACAACCCACTGCACATTTCAGGCTAATGAAACTCACTTTAAAAAGGAAAAAGAAATCAAATAAATTTTATACTGAAATATGTAATGCAACTGCCAGAAGACAGAACAGCTGAAGAGCTGAGCATAAAATGAATTTACAAGTGGTTTTGTCTACAGTTCACCACTAGATCAGCTTTCGCATGGATGATCATTCAAGTTTAGAGAATACTCAACCAACCTGTTGCAGCTGAAACTCATTTCTTCCATTCACCTTGCAGTATAAGACACTTGATCTCAACAACTTTACCTGATCTGTTTCCTATAAATGAAGAACCTGCATTTCAGTGTGCCTGAAATACTTTTTATGTCTTTAATGCTGGAATAGTTATTATAGAAACATTAGCTGGATATAGCATTGTATTCTGATTCATTCAGAAGAGCCATGGCCCATATATTTAGAATGTTAGTTTTTTTATCTTATAAAAAGATTGAAGTCATGTAATTCTCTCATGCATATGACCACATCATCCCATTAGAAACTTCTGTGGCTACAGCAGAATTTCCGTTTTCATGAAGAACTTTATAGGAATTGTCATCTTCTCTCTAAAGCAAATTTTTGCATAAAAATGATGAATGTCTTAGAATCCATTAGAATTCAGAGTGCAAAAAGACCCGTAAGTTATAAATTAATACAAATTTTGTGAAATCCCAATAAAAGCCCTCTACATTAAGACCCCCACACTGGCTTATGTGTCAAATAATTCTTAAGGGGACTAACTGTAATCTTCAGCATTATGTAAAAATTAAAATGTATTTTGTTTCTGCATTACATAATTGTTCTATCGTTCATTGTTTCATGTCTTCTACATTTCATACCTTTATCTGCACAAATATTTTTCAGAAATAATGTATCTTATTCTCTTCCCTTCCCCTTCTTTTCTTAAATACTCTCAGTTACTTAAAACTAACTTAGTGTGAGGACTTTTTTTGGAGATAGTTTGTATACACTGCATGACTCCCTGAGATATAAAGTACCTGAAATTGATACTACTGCAAATGCTGAGTAATCTGAAATATACTATTGAAAAATTATGCTCTACTATGTGCTAAAAAAGTTTCAATTCACTTTTTAATCCAGTAAAATGACTAGTTTACTACTGACCATAGAAAAACTGCTTTACATGGCATCTAAAATGATTCCTGAATCCCTGGCACCTAAAGCTGCCTTTTATGATATTTTTTTTCATTTTAATGTAAACAGCAAGAATCATCAGCATTTATCTGCCAACATGAAGCTTCATATTGGCACATATCAACAACAACTACCAAAAGAAAAGAGCAAAAAGTGACGTGAATTTTAATTTGAAGAGATAATTATGTCAGGTATGGCTTGTTTCAGGATAACAATACCCTGTTAGGGCTTGCAGGCCTCAGCAGAAGTAATTTGGGAATAGCAGTGACAGCATAAACAAAGCACTGAGAAAGGTTTATGAGGGTGGAGTCCATATAAAATACTGGATTAAATCTCTTCTGTATCCTGCGGCTCCAAACTTTCCGAGGATGCAGCAGTAAACCCTGAGCAGACAAACTACAGCAGACTTGGCTTCCAACCCCTCTTCCTCAACGCACGAGCCCCATCCACTTATTACAACTGAATGCCCCGTTGTTCCCTGTGAAATACTTGAAAACAAAGAGCTAAAACAAAAAGCCCATTCCCCTTCATGGAGTATTAACTTCCGCTTTTAATAACTAACTCCTGGTCCCACACGATACAGTTCGGCATTGTCCAGCACACCCCACTTCAGCCAGACAATGCACACAGCAATAAAACTCAACCCAGCAAAGAAAGTGAAAGCTGCGTTTGTTCAGCGTGTTATTTGGCGCAGCCAACTGTAATGCTTCTGCCTGCCATTTATTGTTTACTCTGTCAAAGGATTATTAAGAATTAGGCTACATTTGGCAATTTTTTGAGAAGGGAATTTACATGCAAAGTGACTGACACTTGGTATTTAAAGTCTATTGGTCGACTCTGACCCTTCGTTTACAAGTGACTCATTTGACTGCCAGGATCTCTGATGTGGAAATGCTCAGATACGAATCAATTGCAGTTTTTGTCTCGGGTAAATGTTACTTGGCAATCCAAAAGAAATGAACAATGCTGAGACCGAGGCTCACATAGAATAGTGCTCATATGTTTAAAGAATTCCTTTTACATGCCTGGTTTAGTTCTAGTCGGAGGATTTATGACTCCCCTTCTCCTAATAACTTATCTCAGAGCACAGTGTTTTTAAACACACACACACAGACAGAGAGACACACACACACAAAACCAGCAGTTAACTCTTTTGCTGCCTGAAAGAACAGCACGGATGCATTTAAGTAAATTTTAAAAGCAGGTCTGGTGCTGATAGGGATTTTGATTCTCTGTAGGAGGTTGGGATGGGGTAAGGATAGGGCTAGAAAGGGAAAGAAACATGTAGGTACAGTTTGCAAATCCCTGCTCCATAAAGAAACGATTGTGTGTAAGGAACGACCATTCCTACATGAATCAGCTCAGTGCGAATTCTGCAGTTTATCTCTGATAAGGATAAAAGTAAAAGGGTTTCTCTGTACCCGAGCAAGATTCCCTTCCTCTCAGAAGGCAGATGCAGCATTTCTATAAACAAAAATGTCTCTAGCCCTACCTTGTGCCAGTGCTTGCAACATGTGGAGCTGAAGCAACAGAAACGCCCACCATCCCCGACAGAAGATGAAACAGAAGTTTAACTTTATCATCATTCCGCCTCGCCTGCTATTCCTTCGGGCAATAATTTCGCGATCCACCTTTCTTTCAACCGGTATTGCCTCACTGATCCCCATCCGATCCGACTGGCTGCCACTCCTGACAGCGCTTTGGTCATCGCTCATTCCGCATCCCCGGGCTGGGCTCTCTGTGGAGGGTCGGGAGCCTGTGCCCCGTGCTTTGGGGGGAAGCGAAGCCCCCACTTGCCAGGATCGGCGGGCTCTTTGATTTGTGCTCACTCCGCCTGCAAGCCGAGAGCAGCACTCCGTGTGCCTCCCGCTATGACAGTCGCCACCTAAGTCAATGTTTCTTGTGGAGGTATTGATTGCACCAAAACAACCAGTCAGAAATGTGAAACACATGTTTCTCTGCACTGTCACATCCGATGCCTTCAGCAGAGAGGGAGTAAGTTCATGGGCGTCAGTATTTCAGTAAATCCGGATCCTTCAGCACATCGCAAACAGGAACAGGGAGAAACTGATCCATCTTAGCCACCAGCAGACAATCCAAAGAGAACCTTTCATACCGCAACGGTGATGGAAACTGTTACCCCCGTCATTTTTATGAAGCGTGGTGAGTTCTCCAGCATGTGTCCCATTCTCTTGTAAAAACCCTGCGATGGAAGTGTTCAATTCTCGTCCAAGGAAAAAAAAAAGCGACAAGGAAAAAAAAAAACTAATTGAAAGTGTCTCGTTATTCCTTGCGCTAAGGATTTATTTCAGACAATTTCAAGATTAGCCATGCAGACAGAGTAGTCTCCAGATATCCCCGCAAAGCTCTGCATAGTTTATATTAATCCGATTTTCCTTGGGATACAAATCTCTACCGTCAATAGAAGGGTTTGAAGGGTCCTCGAGCAGGTAAATCGAGCAGCTGTGGCTGTGATTCCAGCTCGCTGTGCAGTCAGTCAGCCACAGGCCAGTGCCGGTGTCACTTGAACTCTCACGTTCATCGGGAGGTAGGGAAAACCTCAGTTGATCCTGTCTCTCTCCTCGAAGGCTGGTGCCGATCCTTTCCTTCCAGGGAGACCACGACAAAAATCACCTCTAACAGGGAAAGCGCTTTTTCTCTGGCCGGTTGTGGACGCAGCAAGGAAGCAAACCCTCAGCTGGACAGTGTCCGGGGCGGGGGGAGCGAAAATCTCCCGAAACAAACAGCAACAAGGTGAAATCCTCCCAGCTCTGCTGGGTCGGGCTTCTGCTCTCCGTGCTGATGCAGCCCAGGGATCCCGGTCCTTCCTCCGAGCGTCTCTCCCTCACAGGCGCTGTAAACACAAGGGGGAAAGCGCGATCACAACAGCGGCGGCGGCAGCAATAAAACCCAACCGAAAA